>QEAR01000057.1:0-75469 GCA_006535965.1 Spizellomyces sp. 'palustris' | reverse complement strand
AATGCCCCCAACTATCCCTATTGATCATTACTTTGGTCCTAGAAACCAGCAAAATAGAACTAAAGTCGTATTCTATTATTCCATGTTATTGTACTTTATGGGAACCTGGAATGTCGCCTTTTTCATGGGAATGTGATCAATGCCGCAATGTCTGCATGGATACGCTCGCCCCTTAATGCACATTTCCACACTGATCGGGTAGGGGTTTGTTTATACATAACTTTGGGAGATTTAATCAGAGATCAATTCTATATCCGTGACAGTTTATATTCAAAAAAACCTCAGGGTAGGTCGACAACATTGGCTTGATGCTCCGATTTGAAGGAAGATGTGAATGTGTGGCGACCAAGATTTATTTACCAACAGGTCCCTGCAAGCGCGAGATGCACTTTAAGTGCTTCATGAGACCATAGAGAATTATGAGTATATCCTCATAAATGATGTTCTCTTTTTCTCCGTGTGCCTTATAGAGGTTTAGAGAATAAGTGCGGGTTTCAGCAGCCGCTGTTGTTACCAACAAAAAATCACCCAACAAGAGTCAAGACGCCCAAGAGCCTGTATTTTCGATTCAGTACTGCTTACTTGATCAGAGTCTGTCAATGTACTAGGCGGCCTTACAGGATATAAAATGTATTTACACATTATTGCGAACACACACATACGTTTTTTTGAATAGTTTTCTGCTCTTACCAGCTGGGCACATGTATCTCGTTGGCAAAATATCTGAAAACAAGAGTACGATGGCAGGGGTTGGATATGGGTGATACGTTGATCCATAAGCATTTAAAGCTGAGGGGGTCACCGACTTCAATGAAGGGTACCTGCGGTTCTCAAGAGTAAGACCTACGTACTTTCAAAACCACGTACATTGATCTCAACTTGCCTCTTGACGAAAAATTGCACGACATTATTTACTACTAGTAATAGATGGGATTACGATTAGATGCCATGAACTTGCCGGCTACGCATGCGTCTTTTACGACAAGATAACCAATTGAAGCAGGAAAGGATAAATATTGGGGGTGATTCTATTCTGCAGAAGACTACTTGCCATCGTCGGCATCCCCACGGTTCACTATATGCATCCCTTCCGTCGACTGCCAAGGTCCCCAACGACAAGAAGAAAACTTTAAATTGGCAACAAAAATGAGCAGAGGCCGATGCCCATGCGATTCGAATATTTCTATCCTGACGTAGAGTCCGCCTCGTGTGGGCGGTTCAAACTCGGTGAATAAAATGACCAGCAGCAGACCAGAGTTGAAGAGTCGCTTCAGATTGGAGATCAAAACGTTGGGTAATTATAGGCTAATATTATACTCTTCACAGACGTTACTTCGAGAGGTAGGTGCCCCCAAGAAGAATGTATTAGATGCATTCACTAGAGTCCACTAATTTATGATGCTCAACTGCACATATTATCGTTGAATTACTGTTTATCACTGTTTTACCGAAATTAGCGATGTTTATGGGAATTACTGAATCCGTGAATTCCGACATGCCCGATCCAACGGTCTTGCATACACACACACACTCTTACTGACAAATATACCAATTAAAACACCGCAGCGCACACCGTGCAAACCCACGCCAAGGCCATTTTCATGCGACTCTTAAACATTTATGTACTCTTAAGAATTATTAGAAGGTCCCGGCATGAGTTGAACCTACACCACCAGGTTATGAGCAGTCGTTCAATGCTGGGATGTAACCTTAATATGTTCCCAGTTGCTGAAAATGACGGGATTTGATTGATGCGATGGCTTCATCTGATTTCAAACAGCAAGTCTAAATCTAGAACAACCACTCCTACGGCGTTGATCTCATCTGGGGCCACCAGGTTGCAAATATCCATATCAAATGACTATGAAAATGTGGTAACGCCTGGGAGTGGCAAAACTGGAACTAGACGTTGCTTGCTGTTGACTGCCCAGTGGCCCCAACATTACCATTGCCCTCCGATCGTATCATTGCATGTGGATCAAACCGTGCATCATCAAAGGGCTGCGATTTCTGCTAAATCTTAGTACCAGTTCAATCTAATCCAATGAAGCAAGGTGCGTTGAGCCCTTCTCATTGGGCCATGCGTGCTTCAAGTAGTGTGTCAAATAGCACACATCGCGGTCCTTTCATCGGTGCTAGTATAGCTCTCCTCTGAACGCTTTAGCTTGTTCTTCAGGTATGCTTTCAGTGTTGCAGCTTGCTCGTATCAAAGGTGTTTGGATATTAAAAGGGTTTGAAAACCTTGGTTCTTGAACGCTGCATATTAGAGCTCATTTGGAATAGAACGCTTGGGGAGGTCTTCCAAGAACAAAGACAATTGCAAGAATGCAACGCTTTAACCTGTTCCTCAATTCTGGTTTCAATGTTGCGGCTTGCACTTATCAAAGCGGTTTGGATATGTGGTGGGATTCACACTTACATAACTGACCAACGCTGAGAAATGACTGAGAAGGGTTAGGGTTACTCATTAAAGGATCCTTCATGATATCTATAAATATCAGGTTTGAAGTGTCCTCATCAATCGGCGCCTGGCGTCGAAAGCCATGCCAAGCCCCCATAGGTTCGCTGGTTGACGTGCACTCCCAAAGAACACGGTGTGCCGTGGACGACACCAATACTGCAGATTGGACGTCATCTGGAAGAGAACCTGTGGCGAGGTCCGCCAGAAAACAACCACGGCGTGGAGTGCCACTGACCTTTTCTTCAGAATACAGGTCACTCTTTATACTTTTGCTCGTATCCCTTCAAATCCCTAAAACGATCCGGTCACCTAGCCTTCGTGTCCTCTTGTGCCATTTGTTCTCTAACGGAATCGTGTTTGGACCATGCTCAGACATCTTTTGGCAACCGCGGATTTGGGCATAACCCTCGCTACACCGCTTGTTAGTCCAGATTGTCCGCTTGCTACTAGAGGTGATTGGCACGATCTGTTGTGGCCTTGTGTGGCCTTGCGACAATACCACTCCCCTTCCGATAATGTTTACAAACAATGGATTCAAGGTGATGATGGCACTCACTTTGAAATAGCGGGCGGATGAGGCTTATACGATTTGAACATGTAACCTTCTGATCTGCAGTCGCCGCAGCGAGGACTGCTGGTTTACGCACTTTTTTGATAAGTATTGCCTACCCGGCATAGTGACGTATCTTATTAAATATTACGCCTCTTTCTCATCTACTAGCTATGCTACAGGTTTGTTTTCGCATTCTCTCTATATAATCTTAGGGTTAGGGTTATGATATGCGCTATTCTTGGCCGGTACCTATGCTTGAGGAATCCCTGTTCATGATATCTATTTTGAGCCACGATATCCGCTATTCTCGGCCGGCATCAATGCTTAGGCAGGTTTCGAGGAAGACAGCCATTGGCTACGGTCATCGCACCTTGTCTCCAATATGGGGCGAAGAAATTCTGCGATATTTTGAAAGAGGATTGGGAGAAATACAAGAGATACAAACATAACAAAGACCAACGCACCAAACAAGAATGATGTGGAGGATATGAGCGAAATAGTGAGGTGCAAACCAATATCACCTTGCAAATTCAATACTACAATTTACTTCATCTATCGGGTGGGTCTGGTGCCGTAGTGGCCAGCCGCGCGGAATGCACATCGGGTTCCGCGCGGTTGGTCATGGGTTCGAGACCGCAAAGTGGGCTCCGTTGGTCGCTTCCTTCTATTCAAATCCTCAGATTCGGCTGGCCTTAGCGACCGAGCTTTCCCACTTTTTTATTTTATTTGCTTGGCTTCCTCATGGCAATTGCTGTTGACATGGGAGGATGTGGTTTAGCGCTCATCAACTGGTCATCCCCAAGATATAGATTTCAATGCATTAACTCATTTCTATCAGTTGCGTTTTGTTGCATGGCTGCAATTTGGGTTGGAGTGTTTGGACCCAGAGGGTGACCAGTGATTAACGGTGTAGGAGTTGGTATTTTTGTACCCTCTGCTGTCAACAAAAATCATTCCCGCCCTCAAAAGGCGTGCACCCAGAACACACAAGTCTTCATACAAATAGGGTCTTCCTGCTAGCTCTCCAGAGCCCTCGTTTTTACGCGGCTCACGCAATGTCGATATGACCCCTTTTACAAACCAAATGAGCAATCTTTGCACATCACTCCAAAACCTTTGACAGCACTGAGGGCCGTGACCAACTTGTTCGGGACTCACCAAAGCAGGATTCCAAAAAGATAAAAAAAATTAGATTGAGCTGCTGTAGATGAGGCCTTCGCGATCTTCAACAGCTCGTAGCGCTTTTAATTGGTGGTCAAGCTGGCAGCTCCCTGGCAAAAATCATCCCCATATGCCCTATCGGATGTAACCTCCCTTAGTTTGATCAGGATATCATTTCAAGTGGTTTTCACATTGATTGGTACGTGTTGCATATGAAATGCTATCGAACGAGTGCTGAGCGTGTCCGGTGAATACGTTGATATGAGCTGTAGACCGTGAGCAGGATTCCAAAGAAGAAGAAAAAGATAGACGGCGCCGCCCGGAATGAGGCCTGCGTGATTTGAGTTAGAGGTCATCCAAGCCTTGAACAGTCTTCCGATACGAGCCTAACCCTATGAAATTGAAGTTGATTCCAAAAGGAAGCGACATTTCCGCCCAACAGATACCCAAAAATATTACTATAGAAAGAGGCTAGGGCAGTGAACAACTGTTGTTGAAATGCTGGTAGAGGGTGGAGTAAAGCTGAGGGCTCTGGTGAGTGAATTTGTGAATTCGGTGCAGAGTTGTAAAGCGGTTTCTAAATTGCAACTCGTTACACCAGGAATTGGCACGACGGGAGCCAGAGGAAAAAGAATTGGGTAGCCTCCAAACGGCATCGAAATGGTCTTGTTCTATTGGTGCTATTAGTAGCCTGTTATCGCTACAGATACTGCCAAGGGTATTCCTAACGATCTAGCAGTCCGGGCGGTAGGAATCAATCCTATACACTGGCTGCCTCGCTGGACAAGAATTCCACAAGGCAGACAATGGACCGGTCAAGCAGCTCAAATTGAATTACACATAATTGGCCTTTGAATTACACTATACTAGCCAAGTATGTGTAATTCAAACCGTGAAACCATCGACATGGAGTTTGTAGATTGTCACGAACCAGTTATTCCAAAAACGAAAAATCCCAAAGAAAACAGCTGCAGCTAATGAGGCTGAATGCCTAACCTTTCGATCAAAGAGTTACCAAG
This sequence comes from Spizellomyces sp. 'palustris', assembly GCA_006535965.1. Taxonomy (NCBI): domain Eukaryota; kingdom Fungi; phylum Chytridiomycota; class Chytridiomycetes; order Spizellomycetales; family Spizellomycetaceae; genus Spizellomyces; species Spizellomyces sp. 'palustris'. The sequence goes on along the minus strand of QEAR01000057.1, from coordinate 70,275 downwards.
GCCTTGAGTAAAGAATCGCGACCGCCTCTGGAGAGCCTGATTTGAAACTTCATGCAAGTCTAGAATACTGTACAGAGGCGGACCTGGATGAACACTTTTTGTTGTTTTTCGCCTTTCTTTTTGTTTTTTCCAAAGAACTTTAATAAATGTTGCAAACAAGGATTGTTTTACTCGTACTATTGTTCAGGTACCTTTCTAAAAAGTCACCAAAGCCTTGCGACTTGCCTTTGTAGACCTTGATTGAAATTACCTATGAACTCGCACTATGACTTGATCACCAGTATAATAATGGAAGCGCAAAAGTAGTTTTTAAAAGTAGAGTCACCAAAGCATTGAAAAGGATTCCATAACGGAAAGAGAATAAAGTATTTCCAGTTAGAAACAACAATTACAACTCGCCGTTGGAGATTCGGCCGAACATGATAGAGTCATTCCAAGCATTCTTTCAAGGAGAAACAGGCGCAGCCAGGAAAGGCCAAACACATCACCTTTTTGATCTCCCAAGCCTTGAGCAGTCATGCATGAAGAAAAAAAAAACAATTACTTGTAGATTGAAGCCGCCGCGAACGATGATTCAAAACACGGAACCTTTTGCTCTAGAGTCACCAGAAGTCTTGAGCAGTCTTTGCATGAAGAAGAAAATGAGTTCATTATCGCTATGGCGGATAAGGTCTGCTGTCTCGTTGCATGTAACGTTGATTCAAACATGTAAGTTGATGTGTGGAGCATTAAGGATGCGCGAACGGATGGATTCGAATCAGATCTGGAGTCACTGATACTCTTTAGCAAAAGTCTTTTCAAAAGTGAAATCCTAACCCTAACCCTATTAATTAGTTAATCGAACACATAACCTTTTGATCTTAGAACCATCAAGGCCTTAACAAGATTCCAAAAGAACGAAACAAAGAATCGCACACCGCCGTGGCCGATGAGGTGATTCTCGCAGCATAGAGAAGGAGTCCAAAAAACAAGAAAGACAGCGTGACGGATGGGGCTCATCACAGCATAGAGAAGGAGTCCAAGTAGATGAAAGATGGCGCGACGAATGAGGCCTACATGATTTCGGATCGGATCTAGAGTCATCCGACCTTGGGCAGTCTTTCAAAGAAAGAAACAGCAGTTTGCATACTACCTCAACCATCCTACACTACGAATGGCACGGCATCTTTCAACCCAAGCGGCCAGCAACCGTTCACCGCACCGTCGAAGCTACCTTTAATACTCTTGTCCCATCCACAAACCTCTCTGCCCTACCACCGGGACTATCATCTTTTGCATCCCCCCTCGACAATCACACCGATATTTGAGGACCAAGTAATTCCCAAGCGAGCCATACCAGTCGCATCCGTCCTTTTCACCTAATCCGGGGTCCAGGTCTGGAACGCCAAACGCGGCTATGCAACGTAACTTTTTGATCTATACCACTCTTACACTGCTAATCAACTGGCACCCCCAAGATGTACCACTCCTGCTAATCACTCGTGTGGTTTTAATGCACTAATGCAATTAAAGGTACGCGGTCACTGCCCATATCTACTCCTACTGAATTTACCTACAGGGGAATAACTACAGGGAACACCTATTTAACAGAACCATCTTGCGTGGTACCTCTTGTCAGTCACGTTCGTTAGAATCGCACTTGCAGTGTGCCATGAAACGGTGAGCGGTGATTAACGGTGCATGTACAGTACGAGTGATATATATGGTCATTTGAGCAACCCCTCAAAGCCAGAAAAAAACAAAAGAGATTTCAAACGCTGGATATTTGGGATGAGGCCATACGTGATCTAGAGTCAGCCCCGCTCCCACCTGCACTTACCTTGCAACCTTCGACACAAACCCCAAAAGCATAAAACCAATGTTTTGAAGCCCCGAGAGTGAGGCCTACGTGATTCGAACACGTAACCTTCTGATCTGGAGTCAGACGCGCTACCGTTGCGCCAAGGCCCCCTATGCATTCCACACATTGTCATCCGCTGCTATCATTGCACCAAGGCCCCTTATGCATTCCCCACATTGTCATCCGTTGCTACCGTTGTGCCAGATAGGTCTAGGAATGCACTACCATAACAACCTCATTAGGCTAAATGATGTGAATGGCTCACACCTCCTTGAGGCGATGAGCCATCCTCATACAATACCACTCGTACACTTGATTCATTTCCAACAACTGTCCGTCATCAGCATTAACCGCTACTGACCATCTGTCGTCATCCGCGCACCGGCTTGTATAAGCCGGTGCATGTTGAGAGCAATCATCGCGCGAGGTAAAGAGGCTAGGTTAGATTACTAATCACTTGTTCTGCTCTACACTACATTTGCTTGCATGCACTGCTACCATAACAACCTCATTAGGCTACATCTCGTTTTGATATAATTTATATACAATGCAATGCACATTGCCGCACACCAAATCCCAAAGATCCCATCGCATACGACTTGCTAGATAATACGCCTTATAAAAGTTTAAAAGTAAATCAACGTACACCGTCGTAGTAACCAGGTGTTGCAAGGCGTCTGTACTTTCCTGGAAACCCACGAAGTAGTTACCCAAGGTGCCGGTAACGACTTCACCTTTTTCTTGTTGGGATCTCCTAGAACACGACACCGTCTGGGAACCATGTTTTTCAAACAAGGTAGCCACTTACCAGCTACCTACCGGCTACCTACCGGCTACCTTTAGCTACCTTTCTGTTTTTATTTAAATGTGTGGAGTTATTAATGATGTTTATTTAATGTGTTTTACTACATGTTTTCAAGAGAGCAAGTATATAAGAAGCATCTTGCATCATCACCCTCCCTTGTTGGCATCGTTGCGCAAATTACCATGTCCTGTTGCTGCACTTCAAAGTGTAACCTGCATAGAACCTGAATATTCTTGTTCCGTTTGCCATGCAGAAATGAGGGCTTGGAGTAGATCTTTGGGACCAATTGTCGCATATTCAATTATTACATAGGTTAGACCTGTTGTTCATGCAAGAACTCGGTAATTTGTTACGTCTCCGTCCCATCCGTAATTGTGGCAATTGTACGGGCGTATTCTGATGAGGGGCATTATATAGTTCGATTTTGTACTGCTGATGACATTCAGAAGAACAGATACCTTTAACAGTGCTTCCTTGCCAGTGCTCTTATCAATGTATATCAGGGCACCGGTATCCGAAGCCTGCATTTTTGTTGCATGTCCCTAGTGCAAAAGATCAATATTGGAACAATAGTCCGCCTTGCCTAGACGAGACAAACCTCCCTGACCAATCACTTCTGGGTCCTTTTCGTGCCCTAGGAGCATAATGCACCTTGCTTCTGTACTGTGATTCTGGAGCCATTCCACTCCTTTCACCAGTTCATCAATGCTGAATGCGGGATATGGCAGATTCCCAAGACTCCGGTACGTTCAAGTTTTTTGAAAGGATTCAGAGATTCTGGAACGGTATGTGCAATATCGGGAGTATGGATTCCCATGATAACAAGGGCAACTGCATTTGTAGGTAAGTTTGCCTCTGCCATTCTTGAGTTTTGATAGAGGGATTTCACTTCTCAACCCATATATTCTGCAGTTGAAAGCTCGGAATGTCAGGTGACCTTGAGAAAGGCACGCGCCTAAGCCCCCGGAACCCCCAAAGAAAGCCTGATCGGTTACTGTTGAGCACGCAGGAAGGCTGCAGGATACGTTTAGATCTGGCACGGGCAATCGTCCGACCACCAAGGAGGGAGTTACGGACGTAAGTGTAGCTTGTTCCGTAGAAGAATTTGTATAAAAAGGAAGCATAAACCGAGAAAACTCGCGGCAGGCAAGCAAGATAACCGGCCGCGACATCACCCAAAAACAACTAGTCGAAAAACGGAAACTTTTGGTTAACAGGAACCTGACCGCACACACTTTTGATCACCCACGCATGCGTCTCCAAATCCATCTCGATTCACCCAGACCGATTCTCTTTGCCTCTCGCCCCCAAACTCTTTACAGAGTCCGTTTTTAAATGATTCCGAGACCCTTCCGACAAAGCACGGGACTGTAAGGACCTGCTTCAAACCAGTCTTAAATCCGTTACACTCTCCTCGTTCTCAACTCTGACCCATGCCCGGACATTTGCGTCATTCTTTTTCACTTGTCGGCGCTGATTTTTTGGCGGGTATTGTTCGTCCAGAAGCTGCTTCAGCAATTGCGGTGTTTTAACAATGGCTTGCAAAAGTTTGCAATGTCTTCATCAATGGTCTTTGTTTGTACATAATCGTCGGAAGCGGCTACACAGGAGAGATTCATAAATTGCAAGGGAATGTTTTGCGAATATTCATACTTCTTACCCGCCTCAAGGATCTCCTTTGGTTGGACGTTCTTCTTTACGCCTTCCTTTTTGTAATTGTTAACATATACTTTGATGAGCAAAGCAAGAAATGCATCTGCACAGTTCAAACAGGGTTTCCCTTCTGAGGTGAAAACAAGGTATTCCACAAAGGAAGCATTGAAGTTGATTCAATAATAATTTCCGCGAAAATCCCCACATCTTATCTTCAATTGTTGCAAGTTCATTCAAAGTGATAGAAACCTTTCCTTTCAACTTGATCTTCTGCTGGTCCACATAAAGTCCTCAGCGGAGGTTTCGCCATCTCTGGCAACCATCTTTAGGAACTCAGTATACAGAACCTTGTCCTCTAGTTGGTCCAGCACTCATGTCGATTAGTTGCATCAAACAGGGATGGCAGATTGGGCGGATACATTTGGACCTCGCTGCCGCAATAGTCGCATAGACACATAGTGCTGCTTTGATCAAGAGCGACTTGGACTTTGCACCTTTCGCCAGAAAGAAGTAAAAGAGTTGATCGGTATTTCTACCACTCAAACTGGGACTCTGCCTTTTCAGCAGACAGAACTTTTTCTCCTCGTCATCCGGAATAATATCCCAAAAGAATTTCTCAACGATATCTCGCTTTTCTGATTGTTGAGACTCTCTCGAACAAGTTCAAAAAGTGAACGAGTTCATCATTTTTCCTTCCAGGAGTAGACAAGGCGTAATGGGTTCCGACAATTAGCCGTCGAATATCCCATATATTATCTGCTTCTTTCTTCAACTTGCCATAAATCTTTTCAATGTCTCTAAGCAAAGTTACGTACGTATTGAGAATACGGCGTATGATGATGTTGCGGCCATTACCATGTCCACACCATTTACATACGCACCAGCACATTTACGATCGCGTACCTTTTGAAGGCCTACGTTAGATCTCGTATCGATGCATTCACCGGACAAGTGGTTAAGTTTGAATTACATGTGTAAATGGGTGGTGGCATATGGACATTCTTATTTCAATGTCGTCCATATACAATCACGACACCATCTGCTACGCACCAGCCGATCGCGTACATTTCTTGATGAGAGTGTGTAATACTGTTAGAATAGCGTCTTGTTGATATTCCAAGAACAACGAGTCGGTGCGGTATAGGTTTGTCAAGCATGTTGCGGCAAAACATTGCATGACAGGTCGCCAGGTGCCAACCAGTCTCGGAATTAAGGTGGACAGATCTGTCAGAGTTCTGAGAAGCCTTACATGAAGCAGTTTTTGGAGGCCTACGCTACTATTTGGTGAGCAGATAAGCTACCTCAAAATCGTAACTTTACATTCCCAAGTAGTAAAGCTTTAAATGGTCGTTTTTGCTAGCCAGAACTGCTGGCGTGCGATGGTTGCAGTCGATAACCGTAAGAATTAGCAAACACCAATGCCGTGCGACGACAACTGAACCCATACCTCACACTCTGGCTGTTTGCATAGATGTGGACATGACCACCAGCGCACAGAACCACTCCATCATTAAATAATGTCGGAGTGGAAAATGGAGTATTTATTGCCTCTGTGGAGACCACGATAAAACTACGTGTGAGATGATGGAATGACAACCTATTGAGGTAGTACGGTCCAGACAGTTTTTTCATGCCCAATCTCATAGCTTCACTTGTCTTATCGATTCCTCAGATTCCGATTTGACAGTTTGTAGGGGACTGCCCGAGGTGGGATTTTACAAAAGTGGAAACTGCGTTGGCTTTTTTCCAAAGACGAGAGGTCCCAGTCTGCAACTCGAGCTTGGTGGGGTGACAAACGGACATGGGCGTATGATTGCTTCCCATTCTGCTCACCTTGAAGCCCATACGTACTGACGCAAACCAGGTCAAACTTGGAGCGCATCACTGCAACAGGATCACAAGGTTGAGAGGTCGTTGTGGGGAATCAGATGAGTCTGATGCCGACCTTGGGCGAATGTTTCTTGTCTACAGAGCAAGGTACTGTTCTAACCGAGTGGGAAGAACTCTACCATGTCCGTAGCTGGCTGATGTCTGCCCTAGAATGGATTGATGCCTGAACATGCAAAGGATCTCCTGAGGCCATGTAGTTGTAATGATGTTGACGCATTATTGATAAGCTCCTTGTGAATTGTCCAGGTTCTCGAAATGAGCACAGGTTGCTTGCCAAGAATGCACGTAGATAAGTATTTTACTGTAGTCAATCATCCAGGCCTTCCACAGAAAGGGTGAGTTGAGGTGGATGGTGGTTATAGAGCGATATGCTGAAAGTAGACAGTAGGTCCAATGTGCTGTGTGGACAGCCATCTTCAATATAAAGGGGTAGTTGAGAGTTGGCCGGTCCGAGCACTTGTTCAGATTTGGTTTGTGGAAAAAACTTGCATACATGAGTGGGTCTCACAAGGGGGGAAAGATGAACTTTGGCCGTCATGAATAAGACTAGAGCCCATGCAGTGTCCGCCTTCAGGATCCAAGAGGGAGGGGTTATCAGCTTTGGCTTTTGGGTCCAGCCAGCTCTGGTTAATCTCCAAGAGATTGGGGTGCGGTCGGTACATGGATGGTCGAGCAAGTTGCTAGTCCGAATTCACATGGCACAAATTTCTTGATTCTCAAGCATGCATTCCGCTGCATTGGATGTAGTGGTTAAAGTTGAAAGTCGAGGGGCATATCTTCTTTGGATTTGCAGGATGGACTTCAGAAACTTTTGTGTTTTCCGCTCATTGCTACATTGAACTAGGGTAAGAAATTGTAGTTTATAGTGTTGACACCTGGAGTGGTGTTAAATGTTGACTGCGTGTTCACCCTGTCCGGTCCCTCTGTGCATTGACCATGATGCAACCAGCCATGAAAGATTCGGCACCACGCAAACCCATCATAAGAAGCGCATACATGTATTTCTCTGCTTTTGGTCGGTCAAGCAACAAGAGTTGGGACTGTCTTGCAAGTGTGAGCTAGTTTTTCCGCACGCGTTCAGATCATCCTTTTAAACCTCTCTTGATTCACAACGTCATCGGTGAATCTTACGACCTCTGGTGTGTGCTTTTTTCTCAATCTTCCAATTGAAAAAACCACAAGATGAAAGATACAGAACAAGTTATTCAAGAATTCCATACTCTCGTCAACATGTCTCCATCGGATCTGCATGCATGGCTACAAACCGACGAGTCCCTGAACGTTGGGATGACAAGAGAGAATGAGGACGAGGCTGTTGGGCATCAGAGGTCTATTTTTACTCATTACAATTGCCGGAATGCACTGTGCTCATTACAGGATGATTTTTTACACACAGTGGTAGAAAAATTATCGATATCCTTCAGCGACAGGACCAATACACTGAACAAGACATTTCTCACATGCGTAAAGTCGTTTCTTACATTAAGCGGCATTTGGCTCAAAGGCACCGGATCAAGAGTGGCAATGTTGAGAATACGAGGTGGGCTTATAGTTTAAAGAACTGGGGACACGATCCTGTCAAGGTTGAAGAGTAATATAGGGCTGGGATGGATATTTGGCGAAATAGAACGATTCCGTTTTCAGTATGGGAGGTCCTGATATTGAAGATGACACTTATAAGAGCCCATTTTAAGCACGTCACATGCTGCTGTAATGTCCATTGTGGACTTGCTCACTAGTTTGAACCTTTCTTTTCAATTCACCAGCGCCTGTGAGCAACGTTTCTGTCCATCGTGGAGCCGTGATTTTGATCAGAAGCTCCATTTTCTCCTCTGCGGCCTTTCCTCCCAACTTTCCACTCCTCCTCAGCCTATCGATCAGGTTCACTGCATTCTTCGTCGTCTGCCGAGGTTGCTATCCTCGTAGATGACTTGCCACCTTGTTTGAAATGGCTGGTCGGATAAAAGATATAAAATCGCCGCTGGACTGCCCATTAGAGTCCCATGAATTGCCTCCTACCCTGATACGTACAAGGTCAAGGGTGGGACAGGCTGTGCATTGCGCCAGGCGGTATCGCTGCACGGTATTTGGCACCATCGAGGACCTGCGAAGCATCTCTCTCCCATCCAACTTATATAAAATGACCTCTTAGGAGAGTCGTAATGTTTCAACCAAAAGAGAGGGACTAACGATCTCCCGCTCTATACAATTTCTTGCAGCAGCCCAGCAATCATGTGGTAACGTTTAGGAAAGACTGGCATGAGTATCACGTAGCATCGCGCAATCCAGTACGAGCAGTCAACGCATCGGGAATGAAATGCCGTATGGTACATTTTTCCTGTGACACTTGCCTGGCTATAACATGTTGAATATTCCTTGAATTTCAGATGAAAACAGCTCTCGGGGGGGCATATCCAAAAACAAGGGGTTAGATCCGCAAGGCTCGGTGACAGGAAGAAAAAAGTGTCACTCTATCTAAGCTGGGCAGGAGGAGTGTTATACCTTCGGGGTCATTCGGCTCGTGGGTTCTGCAGCCAGAGGGAACCTGATACTGCCCTAATTCTCTATATATTTGTACTCGTACCGTTGAGGCAGAACCTATTCCCAGAACCAAATGTCGCTCAATTGGAGGGAGAATCTTGACTCTGCGAACGGCAGGGTAGACCCTTTATTTTGCCTAGCCATTCACGCTTCTTGGGCGATCCTACAAGCAGCGATCATACTGCGGCAAAGTTTCAAGCATCCACTCAAGTGAAGGACGACCATTGCAATATAAATATTTCACAATATGGGTCAAATATCTCATCCCTTGAAGATTAACATTCAATATCCATACAGCCATGCCCATTGAATCACCTTGTATAGTCTTTCCATACCTGGCAGTACTACTTTCACGCATAAAAAAAGGTCGGTTCTCCAAGAGGCGGCCGCTCGCATCAGTGTTCGATGATAGGCGCACGTCGTCTCCCACCTCATGCCCTGTACTCTGTCGGGGACGATCCGTATCTGCGTCCATGAAAAGCTCGCACGACAATGACACCATCTGAGCCTTGGGGATTGAAAGGAGCAAGCCAAAGCTTCTGGATGCGACTAAAGGTAGTAGATGTCATCCAGCGGCCTTGCATATCAAAATCTCCCCTTGTTCCACGTCAGTCGTAGAGAATTATTTCGGTTTTTGGGCTGGGATAAAGTTTCCTTATTGAAGTATTCTTCCATGACCAGAGTTACCAGTTAATCTAACGTCCAAAAGTTGGCAGCTTGGAAGGCCTTGTGCGCGTACGTAAACCATCACGTGGGTGATCGGTATGAGTTTTGTTTATAATAGGCAGGGTGCATTGAGAGCAAATTACACACTGAAGTTGATGGCAAACAGAACCAAGTGTGCACTCGTGGGAAGAGCACCTAGGAAAAAGCCGTCTGCGTTTAACATGCCAAGTAGTTTCCAAATATTGTGGTCGAACAAGTCAAAATGCACGCATGGCAACACTCTTGATAACACAACGATTCAAAACGTAAAGAAACAAGCGGGTTCGCAAAACTAACCAACATTACACATACTACAAAAAAGCAAAAGAAAAAATACCAACACCAAAAACAGCAACATCAACAAAAAACATACGACAAAGACTACAATACAGTTCTACAACCAACCTATAAACAAAACTAAATCTGCTTTCTACACCCTCCAAAAGCGAATTTAAATTCACCACCGTAACATTCCCCACCCACACACCCCAACAACCAACCACATCAACCACACTCCCCGCCCCTTTGAAACCTCAACCCCAAGACTCGACCCAACAAGCACCACTCCAAGTAATAGCGGTATCTTGCCGACATTCCACCGTTGTAATTCGTCGGGGGATGGATCATCATACACAAAGAGAGGGTCACTAAAATCAAATTGGGGCTCCGTGATGTGGTTTAAAAGGGATTTGAGGAATGTCACGACGAGGGTTGTGTATTGGATGTAGAGGAGGAAGATGGAGAGGATGCGGAGAAGACAAATGGCTCCGTCGGGGGTTGGTGGGAGAATTGGGGATTTTAGGGTGAGTGGTGAAGGACTCGTGGAGGGGGCTGGAGGTTGGGTGCTTGTGATGTTGGGCGGAGGCGGAGAAACAATTGTGCAGTCTTTGGGAGAATAGAATGCGTCAGTGTCGACAAAGACAGCCGAGTCCACCCGGTCTAGGTCCTTGGGTGGTAATTCGTAGTCCGTGTGTACAGTTTCGTCGATGGGTGATCCTACAACAGGTGTTTGCATCACGGTCACGACAGATGGAACGGGCAAATGGAACTGTAGGTCGGCATTGGGTCGATTGTCTGGCATGTAGGATATTTCCCGTGCAATTCCACGTTCTCCAGTAGTATGCTTGATGGGCTTTTCGTTTGGAAACAGATCGTCGTTGGGTGGAAATTCCATATCCTCTTCATCGGAGGGACCCGCAACTTCATCCCAATTCCACATCAGATCTTGTTGATCGTCGCTGACATATGAAAACTAGAGATTTGAAAATAAATAAAATCTAAGCAACAACTCTACGCCAACATTTCAAGAGAGGCAACGTGGAACAAACCTCATCCCCCTCCTCTTCACACCTAGCCTGCCACTCCTCATCCTCATCTTCACAGCTCCACTCTGATATCGTATCCAAAACATGCGGTACAAACGCCATCAAAGCATCTCTCGAGGCCCGGGGCTCAAAATACATTTGGTAAATTCGGCGGTCGTAAGCATCGAGACCATCGTGATCGTATTCAATAGAAGAGCACGAGTAACTACTAATCTCAGAGGATTCATCCCAAGAGTCAATGTCGTCTTCGTCTTCTTCACATGTGTCGAGGGTTATAATTGTTGGTGGAAGGAGGGAATCAACTCTTTGGCACTATGGTAGGAGAAACAAATGCGTTGATACACGGGGAGAATGCTACAATGGGCGATATATGATGACCTCACCTGTCCAAATTCTACCAGATCCAAAGCACTCTGGTCCAGTAAAGGATGAGCACAGCGGACCGTGACCATCTCTCCGTCCGTATCTGATGTATCCTCATTCCAGGGCTGGTCGTGATCGGATGAAATCGTGAAGCATTCGATGGGAATGCAGTCTTCTTGTACCGCGTGTTGCTCACAGATTGCTTCATTCTCAAGACCCGCTTGTAGAATGGGAACGATCGCATCTATATGCAATTCCTCGGCAGGCCCATCGCGGATCACTTCTTCGTCCATGACCCATTCAACTACTGTCATGCTGGCCCGCAGGCGGGGAACCACACAGTTTATATTCACGCTCTCCGCAGCAAGTGTTTCTGCCTCCATTTCTACACCAGCGTCAGTAGACACAAGGCAGCTCGCCACTTTAGGCAGGATGTGATCCGTTTGCAGGAACCGAGTGCTTCCAGAGCGTTCCATCAATACAACCTCCTCCTTCATCCATGCAACACTACGCTGTACGGAGGGTACAATCTCGTGACGAAAAGGACAGGTAACACTCTCAAGGATATTTGCATCGTTCTGGAGTTGATACAGCTCGGCGTTCAAGACGTTACTTACAGGCGCAAGATCTATTTGAACTTTTTTTAGAGCGTCCACTGGCATTTCATGGAGGGTGCCCACGTCCAAAGGAACAAGCCACTTTGCATTTAATGGGGCTACGGCCGTTTCCTTGTAGGCTAGAGACTCTGGCGTCGTGTCCAGTTGGCAAATAGCAGCATTTTCAACTGGGTACATCCATGCTATTTTCGTTTCCGTGCTAGGGGCAATTTGTTCCATCTCTATAGCGGCATCGGTTTCCAGTGTATTAATGATTGCTTCGGTTGTTGAAAGGATGCAAGAGATGATGACTTCCTGGCTGGTTTCGAATCTTTCAACACTCTTCCCTGGTATGTCATCCACCGGGGTCAAATGACCTTGTTGGGCATTGAGAATGATGTGCGTGGATGTGGGCTCTTGTGCTTTGTAAGGCGCGGGAGATTGTTCGCATGCTGCCGGGAGGAATGACTGGATACCATCACACACGGGGAAAATGTGGGCAATGTCCAAGCGTTCGACTGGGGGTGCCAGGACAGCATCTTCTCCAGGCGGCGACTGTACTTGCCACAGGTTCCCCCGTGCGACATCTACAATCGGGGCCAGCACTAGGCTTTGCACAATATCCGTATACACTGCGTCGCATGAATCAATATCATGCACATTCAATATCTCTCCAATGGCAACGGGGGCGATGATGTCGGCAGCCACCGTTCGTGTATGCACCCTGTCGACCTGAGCGTCGCTGTCCATATCCATGCCTGTTACCATGCCAAAGGCCAAAGGGACAAGAAGAGACGAGTGGGTGATATGAACCGGTAGAGTCTCCTCGGCAAGACGCTCTTTTGCAACATCCGTCAAGACAACCTGACCGACTGCCCAAGGCATGTCAACGCCAGTTCTGTCCTCCTGATGTTGCTTCCCAACACTTAGCACCGCACTCTTGATATCCACAGCTGAATCCCGCAACTTGAGAACAGGCCTGCCAGTCTCTGCATCTTCGGCATCCCATAACGATTTCAGATCCAACGACTTGCCGTAGATGCTCTGTCTGCGCACAAAGGTGTCGGTGCTTTTGCGGTCGAGCGGGACTTCGAGAGGAAGAAGGTGTACGCTGGCGTCGATGATGGTGCTTTGTGGTCGGCTGGATCGACGTTCGGATGGGACAGCGAGCGGAGACGAAATGGATAAAGGGGACTGAACGGCGGGGATGTCATCACCACCAAGACGCGAGGAAGGATTTGACGTTGGATGGGGTAATGTAAACACTCTTGATAGCGGTCGCTGTGGTCTGACATTATTCTCTGCAACGACGACATCAACGCTAAAAGTTCTGCTCAATCGATTCAATCTCGCTTCCAAGACACAGGTTTTTGCGCTTAGCTCTCGGAGTTTCCTGCGTCGTTCTTCATAAACATTTCCACCGGTGACTGCCGGTCCAGATGACATGGTGGGTAAATCATGCGTAAGGGACTGTCAAACGGACACAGAAGGGGGAAACGTCTGAAAACTGTAGACTATTATGCTTTAAATGTCGTTGGCAGTGAGCGAGTGAGTAATGAAAAGGAACGATGATGGGCTGCGATAATGATCGGCAACACTGGACAACTGGGGGCAAGACAAGGAGAAACCAGAGAGATAACCAAAAGACAAGCCAAGGGACAACGACGACGACGAGGGGAAGGAAGTGACACTCCAAGGTGTGGCTTAGCTTTAAGTCGTGCAAATTGCACACTTTTTGGTTAAATCTGTGGTTTTTGAGAGTTCCGACCAACGTCCGACCAACGTCCGACAAGGTTCGATGGAGGAAGGAGGAGGAGGAACTACGGCTGTAAAACTGCTGTGTGGCCTTGAATTCTTCCAACCTGCCCAATATGTCTTGTTTACAATTCCATGCAGGGCGATACTCGTTTACAAAACTCGCTTTTTTAGCCGTGGTCGTCAAGGGCCAAACAGCAAAAAAATCGGCTGTGATGAACAGGTGATGGTTCTTTAGAAAATGACGCAAATTGAAAAGAGCACAGAAATCGCCTTGTCCGATGGAGAAACTTGCAAAAATCTTTTGGGATTTTTTGGGATTTCCAATTGCCGGGCATTTCTTGTTTCAATTTTACGCTTTGACCCATTGAGACTATTGATCATTGGCGGAGGGAAACTTGTCATTGAACGGGGATCGGAACTGCCCGATGGCATTTTCAGAACGGGGCCTGGCAACTCGCACAATGGGCGGGTGGGCGGAAGGATACTGTTGCCGGCAAATGTTTTTACTTTTGCCATAGCGTTTTTCGCCCCCATCCTCGACAGCATCCTTCGAGGGCGGGTTCTGCACGCGGGCGTGTTGTTGGCAACTCCAGGATTCCACATGGCCCTTTTTTTGCCCGCCGCGGCCGACCGTTTTCGTCTTTTTCGTTATCAATCCAATCGTTCGCGTGCAAAATGACCAAAAATCAGATTACAGAACGTTGTTTTGTCGCGGGCATCATCACTACAATCACTGAAAACAAGGCTGCGTAGCGCCTTTTCAAATGTCGCAACTGGACTCACTGTCTTTAATGGAAGAATGCGCCCTCGACGAGTTGGACGCCATGTAGCCGTCTTTACACATATTTATTAACTGGCAGTTTACCGTGCATGCCAGACATGTTATCGTTGAGCCCGTCGTACCAGTGATCTCCGAGGCGATCAATACGTTGCGGAGCCTCCCATCTTGGTGCTGCACACTGTACTGTACGCTAACCGTGCACACCTTACACGTGGGGAGCGGTAAAAATCTGTACCACTTGCATCGGTGCCAGTTTCGATGGAGTGTGTGCTGGCATGTTATGAACTGATATGATTCACCATCAGGGTGATATAACTAGCCAATGCCGTCCATATTGCAAAAAGTCTATACATCCTGTAATAGAGACGAGTCAAACTAAAGTAAACAATGATGGTTTGACATGCAATGTAGCAATCCATGGACGCAGAGCTACCAGTGTGGTCTACATCACTACAATCACTGAAAACAAGGCTGCATAGCGCCTTTTCAAATGTCGCAACTGGACTCACTGTCTTTAATGGAAGAATGTGTTATCACTATGGGACTAGGGCCAGCTGGACATTGAGGGGGGCGTTGGCGTAGTTAAAGTAGACAATGGCCAAGTGGTCCGCTATGACGCACCAAAAAGTAAACCCGTTTCTATCCACCACCTTTTCGAGAACACCATCTTTGAAAAACACAAGACCAGCAAAGAACCCTCAAAATGCACAATCCTTTCAGCAAACACTTTTCAATACCCTACACAAGCGCTTACACCCCTCCACCAAAAGACTGACATCATAGTACGCAAAACTCAATCTCAAGCAATTCTGACATGTATCCCCCTTGAGCGAAAACTCTGAGCCGGGTTTAAAGCTCAAGCGTTCCTTGACTAGTGATGGAAATGCTGGGTTTGTAGTTGTAGACGAGGAGAAGAGGGCCTGTTTCAGTTGCGTTGTGTTAATGTGCGGGGGAAGGGTGATCCAGATAAAGTAGCCGCCTTTGGGGGGGACAAGGTGGGCGGTAGGAGGGAGGTGGGTTTGGAGGGTGGTGATCATGGCGTGCATGCGTGTTGCATAAGTAGTGCGCAGGGAGGCAAGATTTTGAGAAAAGTGAGAGGTTTGGAAGAGGGAGGTGAGGAGGCCCGTTGTCATGTGGTTTGGTGAGCCGCCTAGTGACAATGGTTTAGACATGACGGTTTTGACATGATACGAGTCGTATCGATGCTTACCACTGTACATGACACCCGAACCCGCCAGCCGCTTAATGATGCCCGCCGCAGCCTCTATCCAACCCACGCGAACACCCGGAGCAAAGATTTTGCTAAAACTGCAGTTTGAAATCACGTTGCCCGAGCCTTTTAAATCATCATAAGCGACCACCCGCTTTGGAGGCGGTGTCGTAGAGTCATAGTGCAATAGGTTGTATACATCGTCGCAGACAACCAGGACATTATGTTTGCGGGCCAACTGGACAAGTTGTTCGCGTCGTGTGCTGGTAAGCGTTGATCCTGTTGGATTGTTGTGATTAGGGACAAGGTAGAGGAGGTACGGGTACCGTCCTGGGGGACACGAGTCAGATTGGGTGGACGAGAGTCTGGAGAGTGTTTCTGCAACGGCGTCAACCTGGAGTCCGTGTTCGTCCGTTGGGATGGGGATCAAGCGGTCGCCAGAGACACCATGGTCAGCTAGCATGCGAATAGCAAGAAAGTAAGTCGGATCTTCTACCAGGAAAATGGTTTTCGAATGGGTAAACAGGGTAATGATACTGTTGAGAGTCAGTCAGCGCCAAATCGCAGATATGAAATAAATGAGGCAATTCCCAAAAGTACACACTCACTTGAAAAACGACTGCGTGGCTCCACTCGTCACAGCCAAATTCTCATAATTCACCGGTACATTGTCATATTCTTTGGTCAAAAACCTTGCCAACTAACAGCCAGGTCGGAAAGAGTTTACAAAACACATTCCTGTCGCTGATGTAGGGCAGGGACCCATCTCACCTCGACTCGAAATTCTTTATCTCCCAACACCGGACCATATTGCAAAACATGATCTGCATCGTCGCGAGCAAACCGTGTCTGAGCTGCGATGGGTATCAACTTTACTGGAAGGAGGTCAGGCCCTGGTGCGCCATAATCAAACGATATGAGCGTCGGGTCGTCTGTAATAATCCTATTAGCATGTGCCCAGATGATTACAACAAGGAGCGGAAAGTGGGACCTGTCGGAAAGAGAGTCGCATCTTCTTTAGAGTACGTTCCTTGAGCCATGTCAAAAACGACGCACGTAGACGACAAACGATCTGCTGCTGCTGCAAGATGCCTTGGAAAAAGAACACCTTTGGATCTTATCATCGCGGCATGACATGAGCATTTTCGCACAGTCACTCTATCAAACGTTTTGTAATGAGCCAAAGGGCCGCCACGTTTGAAATCCAAACAACGAACGTTTTTTGCCAACGATCTCTTGAAGCATCTTTTTTCATCCATAGGAGGTTTTAGCGTTCTGTCCTCTGCTTTTGGTATGTGAGCAATGCCCATGCAGAGTGGGATAGTGTGCGTGTTTTTTGTATCTTGCGGAATGCTTATCGGTACGGGCTTTAGATCTCTTTCTATCTTCCCCTGAGCGGATTGCGTCACTCTGCTGTTAACAGCGCGCCTTTGACAGTGGGATATTTTGTATGTTGGGTATGTTGACGACTGTGTTCGTTGCGGGGATGCGGTATGAATGCGAGTGGAGGTTCTGAAGCGATAGATAGTGTGGGCACCGGGGAAATGATGCTCACTGACGTTTATTTCGTTTGTTTTACATTTAGATATTTAGCTAAACGTGTTTTTTAAGCGGGTTTCGATACAACGACCATTACGATCTCGTACATCTTTCATTGGAATATAGTCTGTCCTTTGTCAAAGGAGTTTCCCCACATTTCGTCCAAGTTTTCTGTTAAATGTCATTTGGGGATTTGGAAAAAGGTGCTCCTAGGACATATAATGTTCCATGGGGGGACGTCACCTCTTCATCGTTCTCTAGTGGTGAGTTCATCCATCCGCGATACCATACATAACGTAAAAGTCCTGACGTTGAATTGTAGACTCTGCCCAAGATTCCACCACCTTTGACCGCGCCTCACACACCATCTTTACCATCTCCAATAATGTCGCAACGATCCAAAAGCTTGTTTCCCAATTCGGTACACCCAAGGATACACACGACATGCGAACGCGGTTACACACACTAACAGAAAACACACGCGACATGGTCCGTCAAACCGGTGCAGATCTCAAAACTCTCCTAGGACGCCCACACCAACCCCAAACCCTCCGCGACCGTCAAAAAAAAATGGCGCACCAAAAACTGTCAAAGGACTTTGAAAGCGTTTTGAAGCGATTCCAAAGTGTTTCGCAAGTAGCTGCTGAAAAGAGTCGCGAGTACGTTAACCTTGCTCGAGCAGTACAAGCTCATGAAGAACAGCATGACGACGATCAAGACGACTCGGAATCCCAACCTCTCATGTCTCGACAGCGAGAACAGCTTGCATTGTTGGATAATGAGATTGAATTTAATGAAGCGTTGATTGCGGAGCGGGAGGAGGATTTGAAGGGGATTGAGCAGAGTATTGCGGAAGTGAATGAGATTTTTAGGGATTTGGGAACGTTGGTGCATGAGCAGCAGTATATGCTTGGTAATTATTTTGTTCCTGGTGATTTCATCTTTTGGTTGCTTGAAGTTGACATTCATTGTTTTCGTTTTGTTAGATAATATTGAATCCAATGTCCAATCCGTTGAAATAAACATGGAGAATGCAACAGGGGAACTACGTACTGCGGATCGATACCAACGTGCATCGCGGAACAAGTTGTGTTGTGTGATGGTTGTGGTGGCGATTACTGTCTTGGTACTGGTTTTGGTGATTGTTACGTAGGAGTTAGATGCCCAATGCTTTAGATTTTTTCTTTTCTTTCCTTGCGTTTGGGGTTTGGAGTACGTGGTGTATAGTTTTTTTTTTTTTTGATGGTGTGGTTGCGCGAAATGGGAAAGATACGTGATCTTTTTTGAATGTCTTTTTTTTTGTTGGGTAACTTTTTTTCCTGTCCTGGCCGGATGTACTCGGAAAGCTTTAAAAGCGGTGTGTTTTATATCAAAACCTCGTTATGTCAATACAGTGTACGCAACAATAATGTAAAAGACGTATACTCGTATTCAACATCTGACTAGATATATACGTAGCCAGTCAACTATTTGCAAAGATACTCTAATTAAACAAACAGAAGACATTCTACTGATACATACTAGAATCATTTCCCCAGCTCAAAAACAAGCAACCTAAACCAATATACGCACATGAATTTTCCCACCCGAAAGTTTACCACCTGCCAACCGTTTACCATTTTTCACAACTAATTTAATAAACACCTTTTACGCTGACGCAGAAACCATACCCGCAAACACCCCCCCACGCTTCACCAACACCCCCGGCTCATCAAACTCCACCACCCGCCCCTTGTCAAGCACCAAAACCCTATCATAATCCAAAACAGTACCTACACGATGAGCAATACACAAAATCGTACAATCTTTAAACGCCCGTCTCAGCAACTTTTGAATCAACGCGTCCGTTTCCAAATCCACATTCGCGGTAGCTTCATCCATAATCAAGATTTTGGGGTGCCGGAGCAGCGCTCGGGCGAGGCACACTAATTGGCGTTGACCTACTGAAAGATTTTCGCCGGATGTGTCAATCCGCGTATCAAGGCCTTGTCGAGCGGAAAAAAAGGGGGTGAGGGAAGCAAGTGAGAGGGCGTCATGGAGTTGGGTGTCAGTGTAGAGAGAAAAGGGGTCGAGGTTTGTGCGGAGGGTGCCAGAAAAGAGGGTAGGGTCTTGTGGGATGATGGTGAGTCCCCTACGTAAGGATGCGAGTGGGAGGGTGTGTATTGGGATGGAATCAAGTGTGATTGTTCCTGTACATGGCTCGATGATCCGGAAAAGGGAGGATACGAGGGTGGATTTGCCGGATCCGGTTCGTCCTGCGATACCGACTTTGGAGGCGTGGGGGATGTGGAGCGAGGGGATATGGAGGATGGGGGGTTGGTTTGGGTAGCGGAGGGTGAGGTTGGTGAGGGTTAGGGTGCCGGTTGTGGGCCAGGTGGGGGGTGGGGGTGTCGGTGGGATGTGGGATATGATTGCTATAGAATGCGGTACGGAGGGCGTGCTGTCGGGAGTCGCGTGGGCCGTAACGCCGTGGGTCACTTCGCCGCCAGGACCGTCAAAAGCGTCGCCGGGTGGCGGAGGAGGAGGAGGAACAGGCTCAACCTCAATCTGATACGCATAAAACTCAATCCGCTCCACAGCATTCATAGCAATCTCCGTCTCTGTAAACTGCCTAACCCCCCAATTCAACGTCTGCGTCACCTGCAACGCATAACTCAAACTCAATCCCAAAAGCGCCGGGGAGAGTACATCATTATCTCGATTCAGCAACCCAAATACACCCCCAAAAAACACAAGGACGGCACCAAGGGATTCTAAACGGACTCCTAACCACCGTTGTGCGCCAATTAATAAAAACGCTGGGGCATTGTTTGTGTTGATCATCGTGTCTGTTTGGGATATGAAGCGGGCTTGTTCGCCGTAGGCTCGGATGGAGGGTGCGCCGTGGAGTGTTTCACCAAAGTGGGCGTAGAGTGGACTTCGGGTGGTCGAATCAAGGCGTTTGAGTTCGCGGGATGTGGCGCGGTAAACCTTTTGGAGGAGGTAATAAATGCAGAGAATCGGTACAAGCGGGATGATGAAGAAGGGTGTTGCGTAGATAATGAGTACAAAAGTAGATACAGCAACCGCAAATGTATTGATAAACGTTCGAAAAGAATCCGAAAGGGTCGTATCAATTGTGTCCGTGTCTTTTGAGAAGCGGTTAATGATGCGGCCTAGGGGTGTCGAATCAAAAAATGATACTGGGGATTGAAGGATACGGGAAAGGGCTGCGGCGTGGAGAGTCCTTGAGGCCCGGGTTCCAAATATAGCGAAAAAGAAACCAAAGAGGTAGAGGGAGAGAGTTTGAAAGGCACCCCAGGCCCAGTAGATCCCGACGTAGGTTTTGGTCGTAAATGATGGAATACGATCATTGGTCCATATTACGAGCCAAAAGTCGGTGCCAACGCGCGCGGATTGGATAATGACGAGGAGGACGAGGAGGGGGAGCGTAAAGGAGAGGCCACCGGCGGCTTTGACGTAGGAGAGCCAGACCCGAGTGTCGACGCTTCCTGTTGCGCGGTCTTCGGTTGTCATGAGGGTGTGTGGGGCGTGGGTGCGTGTGATGACGGCTTTGATCCGTGCGAGCGCTGCTTCTTCAGAGGTGTCTGGCGTTGCCTTTTCATCTAGTGTCGTAAAGTCCTTTACGGATGTTTGTTCTCTTTGTTTTGCGGGGTTCACCTTGTCGCCTGGTGTCGCCTTTTCATCCACTTGAACAAGATTATGTACGAGCTGGTCCCGAAGGTCGTCATGTCCAGCATCGCCGTCCACTTTGCCCTTATCATACACTGCCTTGTCATCCACTCCCCCGAAAGCCTTCATAAGCCTTGCCATCTCCCCCTCCTTACTCATCAACTCCTCAAACCCGCCGACCTCAACCACGCGTCCCTCGTTCATCACAACCACCATATCACACCTCGGCAAAACCCTTAATTGATGGGTCACCAACACCCTCGTCTTCCCCTTCAAGGCCCCTAAAATACATTTCTCAAACAAATGTGCACCGACGTGGGCGTCTACAGCCGAGAGTGGGTCGTCGAGGAGGATGATATCCGAGTCGAGGTAGATGCATCGCGCGAGGTTGAGGCGTTGTTTTTGGCCGCCTGAGAGTGTAATGCCTCGTTCACCGATCTGAGTCATGTCGGCGTTGGGGAGGAGGGAGAGGTCGGGTTCGAGAGCACAAGCGTGGAGGGCGTGAATGTATTTGGTTTGGTCAAAGGGACGGGAAAACGTAATGTTGTTTCGGAGGGTTGTGTTGAGGATCCAGGATTGTTGGGGGCAGTAGCCGAGTGTGCCAGAGTACTGGATAGAGCCGGATGTGCGGCGCATTTCGCTTATCAGGGCGTTGAGGAGGGAGGATTTGCCGGAGCCAACGGGGCCAATGATGGCGATGAGGGCGCCTTTGGGGAGTGTGAGGTTGATGTTTTGCAGGGTTCCTGGGGGTGGAGGTGGAGGTTGCATAGTACTGAGTTGGATATCACCCTTTGTGGTGTCCTGAACATTACTAATTGTGTGGTCGTTTGCTTGCTGTTTTGCAGCATCATCCTCATCATCACCCTCTTTCTTGGTGGTATTCTTGCCACCATCATCCAGATTGGTCTTGGCGCCCGTAGTAGCATCATCACCACCCTGTTTCTTGGCACTATGCCCACCTTCTTTCAAAGTGCTCTTGTCCCCCTTGGTGGCATCGTCATACCCTTCCCAAACAAAGCACCCATCCACGACCCTCACCGCAATCTCCTCATCCTCAACAACACCCGGGAACACATCCAATTCATCCGCAAGTAATAACCCCTTGATCCTCCCCAACGCAACCCTAAAATCGACCAACGCAACCATGCCCTGCGGCAAAAACATGAGTGGAAACCTCAACTGGCCAAACCACGTCAACGCCGGAAAGATTTCACTAGCGTCCATGGGATGCGTTAAGGCATAAATCACAATGGAGAGGGATGCAGAGAGGATGGGGATGCCGAATGCAATGGCGAGGACAAGAGAGGAGAGTGTTGCGCGGTGAAGGAGTTGGGTGATTTCCTTTTGGCGGATGGCAGAGATTTTGGATAGGAACGACTCTTCCCATGCAAAGTACTTTATCAGACGAATTCCCGTAAGGATTTCTTGAGTGAGTTTGACGCGGGTGTCTGTGATGGGGGCAATGGTTTTGCGGATGACGGCGAGTTTGCGCATGATCCGGGTTTGGAGGGGGGCGACGAGGAGGAGGAGACCGATGCCTGCAAGTGCCGAAGGACCGAGTTGGGTGATGAGTAAGATGGATATGGTGAGGATTTGGAGAGGGGCAATCCACATGATGTGGAGAAACTGGAGAAAAAAGTCGATGCGCTGCGTGTCGGTTGAGACGATGGTCATGACTTTGCCGGCGTTGAAATCTTGTCTGGCTGCAGACGACAGGCGGAGGGTTTTGCGGTAGATGGCGGCTGTCAGAGCCGCACGCATGGACATGCCTTCGCTGCCAGCTACTTGGAAATAGTAGTTGCTGAGCACGGAGCCGATCAGTTGGAGAGCAAAGAGTCCGATCACGTATCCGAATCTGTGTAAAGAGATAATCGTTGGCTTCCTGTCCTTTTTAATCCCCTTTGGCACTACCACTACCAACACGGAAATCCAGTCTCCCTATATGAATGTCGCCATAGATGCACCCCCGGAAACAAACGCCCGCACTCAAAACAAACCAGACAGGAACGAATGCTCATTGTATCCCAAACACACTCACCCTTCAGCCAAGGGCGGAAGTCTGGCCTCCGTCCCATGCTCCCGATTCTCATCCGCAATGAACTTGCTGGCCGCGACAAACTTTAGAATGTATTTGATCATAAAGGGGGAAAAGATTTGGGCGAGGTCTCCGATACATTTGCCGATGCCGATGGGAGCGAGTCTCCAGAACCATGCTCTTCTCATTGCACCTAGGAACGAGACGACGTGATGATGAATAGATGAGGAGGTGAATAAAACGCTTTTACAAGTCCGTACTGTATACATGAATGAATCCATTCGGCACACACGCAAAGGACTCTACTACTCACGCCACAAGCTCGGTTGGATGGACGTTGGAGGTTTTTGAGATGTGATTAAATTGCCCCGTGAACCTCCATCCACACTCTGTTCTTGATGACTCCATCCGACCTTTGCTAATTCCTCTTTCCAGGCATCATCGAGCAAGCGATGGACATGCTCTACTTTATAGGTTGGCCCCAATGACCAGATATCGTTGTGATCGAGAGGGCGTTGCCAACCCACGTAAAAAACGGGATTGAGCCAGGTGTACGAGAGACGACTCCAGAGGGATGCAGTGGCTTGAGGGCATGTGTGGGTGTGGCCCCAGTTTTTTGGAAGTTTGCGGCCTTTTTTCAAGGGCGCTGGAGATTCTTGAAGATTACCGATTTGGAGCTTGTCGCTCTCCTCCTCTTTTGTCTGAGCCATCCTACCGATTACAAAAGGAAATGGATTGTTTGACAGTCCAAGCCCAAGGAGGAAGGGAAATCTAAAAGGAGCAGGACAGACGGAGAAGAAACAAAACCACTAGCGTTTAAAAGAAGAATGCAAGACTGCCGATGGTGCGCAGTCATTTTCGATATTTGTCATCACTTGCGCCATGTTTGTTCGAAATGAAACGCTCAAATTGACAGATAAGAAAAGAAATGAAAAACATACCAGAATGACACTTGTTCATCTACCTGCGCATCCCCAAGTGATATTGATCAACAATAGTAGTGTATGCAGAGTGCGTATATGCGCATATATGTGTGTAATGGCGTCCAAGTCTATGCATGCAAGTGTTCCAAGGGCTATGCAAGTGTTCCAAAGCAAAAGTGTTCCATTATTGAAACACGTGACAAGTGTGAAATTCCTTCCCCATTGCAAGGTGTTCCAAATGCCTCGGGTTATTTGGAGAGCTCGTAAGAGTTTGAATTCTTTCCGTTTTCTGCCAATGTCCAAAACCATAAAGAACACAACATTGCATAATTCTAATGGAAAACAGGCTACAAGAGCGCATGTTGCGCTCCCTAATGATAAAAAGGGTGCAGATCCATGAGCAAAATAAAGACCGGTTGTCCTTGACATGGCTCGTACATTAGCGAGGCCGGGCTAGACACCCTGAGCGTTGCGATGGATGGTGCATAGCCCCTCGGCTTTCCAACCAGGCGTGCCATTGCCGTCCTTTGTGGAGAAGGACCAGAATGGAAACAAAAAGCAACGTGTCACCTTTTCACTTGACTATCAGCTGTAAAATGCCCGTAGGAAATGCCAACAATGGAAACTTGGAACCTTGTCGCATGAATGCAAATCGTCAACTGCATCAGATGATCAACTTGGCTATTCAGATAAACGGGATCATCCATATTTATGCATTTGCCCTTTGTCTTTATCTATGGCCATTCCAGTCGTTTTTACGGGGGATCCGCCCTTTTCATCACACGACGTTTTGGATTGCATCATCACATTGGATCCACTTTTATCCGCATTCCATTGACACATCAACAATGCGCATCATTTCAACCCTCTTGAACTTTTGCATCATCACAACCATTTCATCTCGTTGTTTTCCAGTTGTTTTACCTGATATTGCACGCAGGAACATTACGTATCTTTCACGACGATAATCTCCCTCAAGGTACGGTTTCATTGGAATTGGTAAAATGTCCTCGGGACGGCTCATGACGTGTCTGTGTGTCTTTTTTTCTATAGGATTCTTTAGACTCGTTTGTATGTGTGTGTGTATTCCCGTCAACGACACACACACACACATAGCCATCTTCTCTCCGTCTCTCGCTTGATACGGGGAATAACAATTTCTTACGTTGATAAAGGACGGACACATCTTGCTCACACGCTCAACACGATTCAAAGGCTGGAACACTTTTCACAGACGTAGTAAACGTAAAAAAAAGAAATCAGACATGGCCCCGCCCAGTCCAGTCTCTACTGAAGAACATTCCCTTCCTGTCGCATCCGTCACAACAGTCCACGTAGAATCCCGTATCGATCCGTCCTCTTCTAGACGGGAGAGACTCTTGCAAGACCCCCCTAAACGTCAGGAAAATATTCACATTGAAGAAGAACTCCATTATGAAGATCGGGATCACAGATTGGCCCATGGCCATGGTGAGAGCCCAGATACCTTTACCCTCCAGAGAAACAGAACCGTTTCCATTGTAGGTTGCGTTTTGCGTTCGACCAATAAAGTCTAGATACTTATTTCGTGGAAAGTCCCATACAAATCTCTTTGCAGAGGCAGAAAGGCCCAGGCCACTTGGAGATGATCGCGCGTTTAGACGGAAACGGCGCGGTTCGCATGATGAAAAAGTGGTTGGAAAGTCGAGAAAGTTTCTGATTGATGTGGAAGAGACTCAGCGTAAGTGCCATCTACTTGATTGCGAGAGTGATGGCGAGCGAGCAAATGGATAGCAAGCAAAATAGCGAGCGACAAAGGGATATCGAGCCAGCAAAGGGATAGCTATTAAGGCTGGAAGGGCCTGCTAAACTCTCGCGCTTGGTACTCATCCACGAGTGAGCACAGTTGGAGGTACCACCACAAACGCGCATCCGCTTACAAACAGAGCCTGGACATGGCTGTCGCCATAAACATGCACTTACTTTAAACAAGCAAGAGTGTACTTGATCAAACGATATTTCTCCATATTTCACGTGCACTGTTTTAACCGCGCGTCAATATCAGGACTCATTCTCGCTCAAGAAGACACGGACGGAGACTTTCAAATTACGGTCCAAGACACTGGCCCAAAGTCCTTTCATCTCGGCACAGCCAATTCCAGCGGGTTCCGCAAGTACGAAATCCGGGGAACTTACATGCTCTCAAACCTCTTGCAAGAACTGGCACTTGCGACGGATTATGGAAGGAAATTTATCGTCTTGGATGAGGATCGGTTGAATGAGAATCCGTTGGATCGGCTTAGTCGGTTGATAAAGTACCATTTTTGGGACGGTTTGACACGGCGGATTGATGCTGAAGGTATATCTCATAAGCCAAAGACCGATGCATGCCTTTGGATGTGCAGTTGTTGCTTTTACATGCACGGATATGGGTGCTCATTTTGGACTCCACCGATTGTTGACAGGTCTCGAAATCATTTGCAACGACCCAAAAAATCGTTCACAGGACCAGAGACCTCGCGTCTATGTCCCCTACCATGACGACCTGGCCATGGAATACTACACGCAGGTCGCAGCATCCCGCCCTCACCTGAACCTCGACATTGTCCGCCTCCCGGAAATCATTTCCCCGCGGTACGTTAAATCCTTAAACCAGCACCCCGGCATTCTCTCCCTAGCGTTGCGCAAAACGGTTGACCCGCGCAAAGGCAAAACCCAAATTCGTGGAACGCCGTTTGTGGTCCCAGGTGGACGGTTCAATGAGATGTATGGCTGGGATAGTTACTTTGAAGCGCTGGGACTCTTGGTGGACGGCCGTATTGAATTGGCACGAGGAATGGTGGAAAACTTTAATTACGAGATTGAACACTATGGCAAGATTCTCAATGCCAACCGATCATATTACCTGACGCGTTCTCAACCCCCGTTTTTGACGGACATGATTGCCGAGGTTGCGAAGCGCTTGCCTGAAAAGGGGTGGACGCCTCCTGAACTCAAGGTATGGCTCGCGCAAGGTTATCGCGCAGCCATCAAGGAACTCTTGAGTGTATGGATGGCCAGTCCGCGGTTGGACCCTGTGGTTGGTTTATGCAAGTTTCATCCTGAAGGCATTGGCATGCCCCCTGAAACAGAGGCATCGCACTTTAACCATATTTTGGAACCGTATGCGGAAAAGGCGGGTGTGTCCCTGGAAGAGTATATGCGGAGGTATAATGAGGATATCATTCAGGAACCGGAACTGGATTTGTATTTTGTGCATGATCGGGCTGGTATGTGACGCGTTTTTTTTTCTTGATGGTTGTTGTGAGTAACGGTCTTTATTTTAATGATGAACAGTACGTGAGAGTGGGCACGATACGACGTATCGGTTTGAAAAACGCTGTGCCAATCTGGCGACGATAGACCTCAACAGCCTGGTCTACAAATACCAAATCGACCTTGCACATGTGATCCAAGACGATTTCGGAGGCCAGTTCAAACTCCGCGTGCGACGCGGTCCCGATAATGTCTTTTTGAACGGGTTTTTGTCCTGGGTTGAGAATTTACGGGCCAAGGGGGTGGACGGGTCGATTGGTAACAATGGTGGATGGGAAACGGGGTGGGCAAAGGGTATCATGGTCTTTGACGATGCGATGGACGCCGAGTACCGCCAGTGGGTCCAGGATGGGAGTGTTCCGCACCCTACCTCTGAGACGGACAGCCAAGTCCCGACCTACACCATCCCCCCCGACGCACCCTACTTTTACGTTATGTTTTCACCCCGCCTCTTTTCCCTCCTCTCTCGCCGGATGCACACCTTGATTGACACGTACCTGTGGAACCCGACGCAAAACCTCTACTACGACTGGGACTGCGCCACGATGGAACAATCCGTTTATGAAACTGTCACGTGCCTCTGGGCCCTCTGGGCCGGATGTGCCTCCCAAGCCCAAGCCAACGCCATGGTCCCGCGCGCACTCGAACTCTTTGAAGTCTTTGGCGGGCTTGTCTCTGGTACCGAAGAATCCCGTGGCCGTATTGGACTGGACCGTCCGAACCGACAATGGGATTACCCTTACGGATGGGCCCCGCATCAAATCCTTGCATGGCCTGGTCTCGTTCGTTATGGTTTTACGACTGAAGCCCGCCGTGTAGCCTACCGATGGATGTTCACCATTACGAAATCCTTTGTTGATTTCAATGGTGTCGTTCCGGAGAAATTTGACGTGGTGCATTTAACGCATAAAGTGAATGTTGAGTATGGGAATGTGGGTGCTGATTTTAGGTTTGTGGTTCGGGAGGGGTTTGGGTGGATGAATGCTAGTTTTCAGGTATGTTTTTTTTTGTTGTTCCCATGTCTATCGTTTGCTGGATTCATGTTGATGGTTTTTTTTTGGTTTGGTTCTTTTCTAGTTGGGTCTATCGTACCTTACGAAAAATATGCGACGCGCGTTGGGGACTTTGACGCCTCCTGAGCAGATGTTTGAACAGGCTGTTGTTGGGTTGGGTGTTGGATAGAATGAGATTATGAGATGGGGACTCGTTTGCATTGAACGTTGTGGGTTGATGTGGGGGGATTTTATTGTGTGTTTAGAATGTCCACGATGGAGAGACTTTCTTCTTCTTTTGAAACCTTTGTTTGTGTTTTGATAGTGGAGTTTACTGCTTGAAGAATCTTTAGAGGTGCACCACTGCACTACGGGTTGTTTGCAAATCGGCGCAGGGTACATGGGAATGGAACCTTTCATTCATGCATACACTTTGACCACGATTGGGACAATGAGTGCGATGGGTATATCCTAGTCCAAATGAGCCAAAATGTTTTACAACCCAAACACTAACCCTTTTATGTGATGAATCTGGCAGAGATGTTTTGTAAACGACAACTTGCAAATCAGTTGCTTCTTTGTAAAAGACCTGCCATGAAATGATGTGGTGTATATTGCACATGTCTAGGTGGACAGCGTTTATTGTTGACATGCCGTGATCCAAGGATATCTACCTTTCTCCAAGGGCCACTCGTGAAAAGCAGAATATACCATGACCATAGAGAAAGATACCAAAATATTAAAAAGAACAAAGAAAGCATACAACAAATGTACAGATTAAACAAAAAACATAACATACTAATCAAGTAATCGTCACTCACATATCGAAAAGGTTTCCACTTTTTACACATCCCACCCAGTGTGTTTTTTCAACAAACACCCACCACCCAAACACACGCATCACCATATACTATGCCTCGACGCGGATACGAACTAAATGTCCTCGTCGTAATATGACTCGTCGGAGGAGTATCCGATACCCTCCCACTCGATTTAAGTCTCGAGAACCTAAACCTGGACGCCGCGGAAAACAAAACAACACATTACTCCACCCTCCTCGGAAATGCAACTTTTTTTAACGACTCTTACCTCCACCCCTGTCGTTGCGTATACGGCGGGGGAGGAACGTATCTTGGTGGTGGATCATCGTATTCTGCGTACGGGGGAAGAGGTTGCGATAGTTGGGTTGCTGAGATGGATGTGGTAGGGGTATGAGGTGTAGAGATGAGGCGGCGAAGGACGGTACGACTGAGCGTTGCCATTGAGCTTCCGAGTTCGGTGTAGAGGGATTCGGATATGAGGGCCATTTTTTTGTGTGTGTGTGTGTGTGCGTGTTGGGGGGTATGGTTTCTTTTTATTTTTTTGGTCTTTTGATTTTATATTCCTTCTGCTTGCTTGGTTAGGAAAAACCTTCTTTTTGAAAGACAATAAACTAGTAAACAGTCCCCCCGCCTTCACGAATGCAACACACCCACCACAACAATAACAACAAGAACATCACGACACCCTGGACGGTCCCCCGACCACCACCTCCCCTTGCTGCTTTGTACAAACTCAAACGTACCGCATTGGATTTCACACTTGCACACATACACAAAATGCAACACAAGGTCATTACATAACACGCGATACGACCACGTGAGGTGGGGGCGTGTGATGTGTGTTTGCAATTAGGGTTTCCTTTTGTTTTTTTTATTTGGGGGTTTTCTTTGGCTTTAGGGCTTGCAAACGATTCCGACTGTAGTGAAAGTCGTGCGTTTCTGGTGCGCTTGTTTAATGTGGCTGGTGTTTGGCCCAACAACCCAGCAGCAGCAGCTGGAAAGTATTTTGGCCAGTATACTTTGATAAAATAGTTTGGGATGTTGTATTTCTTGTTGTTAGCATTTGTAGTATTGGCTGCGCTTTTTGGAATATTTCCTGGTGTTCTGATCTTCCTTTATGTGTGTGTTGCCTCTGGCCAGTTAGCACGTCGTACCCCAACATGGTGTTTTCGTCATGGGATCAGATAGCAATTGTGATGTGATCCATCATGCCAAACACAACGAGAAAACCTCTTTTTTTTTTCTAGAGTTGAAAATATCATGAGGGTGAAAGGGTCTTGTTTTAGAGAAATCAATCGAGCCAAACGAGTACCAGGTATAAAAAAGTCAAGAGATGCGCATAATGGCCTATAAACGGCTAACTACATTCTATATCAATAGTGTCAATTAATATGTTTGTGATGATCATCCGACGAGACACCGTGTCTCTGGAGCTTTCTACTCATCAATGGTAGATTGAAAAGAAGCTTTTCGTGTCAATGCACTTGACCCCACTACCAATGCTTGAGTAGGCGGTACTGAAGCCACAACACTCCCACGTCGGCTTGACCTGTCCTGCTCTTGCCATGCCTCTATAAGCTGTTTACGAAGATTCCTCACTTCTTGTCTGAGCCGTTCACATTCTTCTGCACCTTCGATGGATCGCAGGCGGGTGTTTTCTTCTCGTAAATCTTCGATTTCAGCTTTCGAGCGCTCTAGTTCACGACGGAGAGCTTTGAGTTCGGTGGCTAGGGATGCTGGATGGGTTGGTGTTGATGGACGGTAGGGAGAGGCCGAAGAAGACGATACATAGTATTGCTGTACGACCGAGGAAGATAGAGACGAAACGATTTCCTCTCCGTCACCTGCAATCACGGTTGGGATCACCTCGTACTCTTTGACCATGTTGTCAGATCCAAAAGGGTCGAATCCGCTCGATGCAAACAGGCGGTCATTGACGACAAAGATGGAGGAAATGGGACCACCAGTATCTGGAGATCGATACGTTCTCACGAGATGCCCCGTATTGGCATCCCATTCGCGAACACGTTGGTCCCATCCACCTGCAAATACCCTTCCGCCATCAACAAACACAGACAAGAGCCCACATTCGCCCCCGTAAGCTCGAATCGTCTCGCCGGTCGTGACGTCCCACTCGCGCACCGTTCTGTCTTCTGACGCGGAAAACAGTCGAGGACCTTGGACAAAGATGCCCGTGATACGATGCGCATGACCTTGATACGTCCGAACAGGTGAACATGTTTTTGCACCTTTTGATACAGACGTCGCTGGGCCGGCCTCCCACTCCCGAATCGCTCGATCTTCGCCCGCGGTATACAATTTTTCTCCCGCGACAAAAACACTCAGAACCGGTGCGTTGTGCCCCACGTACGTGCGAACTAGCTTTCCAGTCCCTAAATCCCATTCTCCGACATATGGCACCTCACCTTGTCCGCTCCATCCAACCCACGATGCCGCTGCTCCAGCAGCAACACAGGCTACTCCAGTCAATTTCTGGATGGACGACTGGGCCTGGACCGGTAGATCCACTCCTTGTGGTTGTCCCCCACACCCCACAAAACATCGGTCCAAAGTAACAAATAATGCATTCACACAAAGCCCCACGTCAATCTTCTTCAGGAATGCACCTGTGACGGTATCCCATTCCCGGATACACCCATCTGCCGAGGCGCTGTAGAGTCTTGGCGGGGTGTGTTGGACAAAGAGGGCGAGGACGGGGGATGTATGCCCAGAGTAGGTACGCGTGCAGGCGCATGTCGTTAGGGAAAACTCTCTGATGGTGTGGTCATGACTGGCGGTGAAAAGGCGAGTTCCCTATTGCCCCAGACCCAACGTGGGCCGTTAGTCCCTTGTAGATGAAGTGATTCCGAAAGTTAGAAACCAAACCTGCACGAATATGGCGTGAATGTGACTGGAATGTCCTTGATAGACCCGCACTGGATGCTGCACTGGGTCCATTTGGTCCGATGATGGAAGAGTTGAGGGTGGCGAGCCCCAAAAACGAAAGTTCAGCAGCGCTTTGACTGTTCACGGGTGGATGGCACAGTCAACAACTGCTGAGTAAGCACTGCATCTTTCATCGGCGCTCTCTTCTGCCTTGGTTTAAAGTAAAGGATGTTTCCTTGGTCATGTTTTGCAAAGAAGAGCATGTTTCAACTGGTGAGATTTGGAAGAGCTCCGCTGCTTTGGAGCCGTATTGAAACAACGCACTGCACCCCTACCCTTCTCTTGCGAGATCCAATCCACTAGTCAAGGTTTGATGGACCTATTGCAACAGGACGACGACGGAATATTATTTGGGTGGCCACAAATGTACGGAAAGCTGTGCAATCACATGTTATAGCGCACCATATTAGCAGGCGAAAGGCTTGGTTTTTTAGCAATCCATGTCGCTCTGCATGTGCGAATGGTTCGAACTTTGTTTAAGTACTATTAATAGCCCAACCCATACGGGAATGTTTTAGCATTTTGCTATAAATAACATGAATGCCAATAGTTCCGCTTACTGTCCCGAGAACAATGCGGTTTTGAGGATATCGATCGAAAAGCGACGAATAGCCTTCGTGTCAAAACCATTTTGTCTCACTGCTAAACATTCGGGAATGGATCATTTCAGCAGAACCCTTGGAGTAAAAATTCCGATAGTTATTACGGAACCCCTAATGTTTTCCTCAACAAATGATGGAGGAACCTTGTTTATGACGGTGGCTGTAAACAACAGGACAAAAAGACCTAGTATTTATGTGTTTCGGACGGAAGTGACAGCTTCTATCAACTTGCACCGCCTGTTAACTTTGCACCACCAGGCGGTGACAACCGTTTGGCGACACCTTGAATACTTTTTTTCCCTTAATTGCCCATGCTACTACGTATCTGCAACAGCTGCGCGCATCCGTAACTTCCATTGAAATGATTGCAAGAACGGGATGGAGACAACCCATGTCGAGCTATGGTAGAAGACGATGTAACGAACGAGCATGGGTAACCTTGGCCCTCCTAGTCCTGCAATTCGGGGTTTCGACCAGCGGTCTCTGCATGCACAATACGAGGAATAATGATGTTTTGACGCTAACGGAGCCATATGGATTTTTTTGGATGTGAGTTTAAAGGAAATAGGTTTCTCATATTTTTCGTCAAATTGATGTGAACCTTGCAACCCATAACAGCACCGACGGCATAGACGAATATGCAGCAGATGCAAACTGCTCCATCCTCATTGCCCCAGTCTGGGACCAACCTATTACCGGCATCGCCATTGACTACATTACCGTCGAAACCGAAGCCTGCTGTGACCATGCTTATACATATGCGGGTGACACTCTTGACGCTCCGGAAGTTGGGCGACATAATGGAACAGTCACAACACAGCTGCAGATCAACGGGTCGACAGCATTTTTTAATTTTCAGACAGATGGATCTGTCCAGCGGGATGGGATTATCGCTTTTTATCACATCTTAAATATACCCGACAATGAAATACCTTGGGTGAACATCTCGTGCCCTTTTGATTGCTACGGACGCGGCCAATGCGTTAATGGAAAATGCGTATGTCAAGAAGGATATACCGGGGGACTATGTAAGAACGATGACAATCGCAAGGTATTTCATGTCAACGTTCATATTTGGATAGTGAGCTCCCTGGGTAACGAATTCCATTCTAGTTATTTGCTCTGTACGACAACTGCCAGGGAGATCACTGGCAAGCAAACTGGGATCGGACATATCAAGCAAACATTTGCAACTTCACAGATTGGTCGGAATACACAATTGTGTCTAGCTGGACAGGTAGAAAAATCACGGAAACAGAGGGGGCTATTGTTGATGGAGCAGAGATGCTAAATCGGCCTTTTGGCCCTTAAACAGGCCTTTCATGCGCGAACGGTCGAGTCAGCAACATGGACATGCGAGGAATTGGGATGAATTGTACCGGCAATGGACTACCGAGAGAGAGCTTGCCGCGGTATTTGGAAACGATCGACTTTACAGGGGAGTTATTGACAGGCACGCTCCCTGGGGACTTGTTTCGAACACCATATTTGAATCAGCTCTTTTTATCCAATACGAGCTTGGAAGGGGAGTTACCTGCTGAGGTTGGTGACCAGCTTTCTTGAAATTCAAGTATCGCTTGTTGACATATGGGAGGCGATAGGTTTCATGGGCTACAGCGTTGAACACCTTTTTGTTGCATGACAATAATTTGACCGGGTAAGTTTATAAACAAAATTATGAACAAAAGATGATTGTGGATGAATGTTTGACGTTGGTCTTTTCAATTAGCCCGCTACCAGAAGGTCTAACACGCTTACCTCAACTCAACGAGTTAGACATGGAGAACAACAACTTCTTTGGGTTTGTGCTGGATGACTTTGCATATTTGCAGCGAGCTATCATCCTCCTCGCTGGAAACCAATTCTTCTGCCCAACGCCGAACATAACTCGCATCCATTCCGTTTCATGTAATAACATCAGCCTGACTTCTGTTACCCCCAACACTGCTGTCAATACCGGTGGGGACACGGTCGTGGTCCGCGGAGTGGGCTTTCACCCTGATATTGAGATGAGCTGCGTTTTTGGTGGTGTCTCGTCATTGAAGACGGAGGTGGTGGATTGGAACACCATCGTATGTACCGTTCCACCACGTTTGGCTGGGGAAACATCGATAGAGATATGGGCCTTTGGCAAAAAGGCTGCCACGAACGGACTGCCTTTTGAGCTTCTCAATGATTGTGCGCCTGGAACGTATCTCAGTACGACGAACATGACTCAATGTCTTGGCTGTCCTGGTATGTCTATCTAGTCTTTAGGAAGCTTGCGAATACCATTGACGTGCAGACTCTATTATCCCTATCAGACGGGGCAATCTGTGACGGTGGGCAGAACCCTCCATATCCAAAATATGGCTATCACAAGGCCTCAAAGTATGGCTAGTCTTTCCAGTAACCTTTGGGCAACACATGATCTTACCCTTTTATCTCTGTAACCGCAGCATGGATATATTTTTGCCCTGTTTCATTCCATCGGCTTGCCCGTCACGTATGGTACGTTCTGAAATAGCAATCCTATCACGTTGCGTGTTACTGACGGACGTTGCCACGAAAGAACGGTGCCTGCAAACCGGGTTTTACCGGTCCTCGCTGCAGTCAATGTGAAGAAGGCCTGTTTCTCAAAGGACAAGAGTGCCTTGACTGTACGGGCTCGCGTGGGCTGGGGCCTATTCTAATCGTTTCTTTTGGATTTGTGTTATTGAGTGCGTTTGGAATTTGGATGTCCGTTACTGGTACGTGGCCATGTTCCCCATTTGCTCTGAATCAAAGGCGTTGTAAAGTGATTGTAGAAACTGTACTGCGGATGAACAGATCTCAACCTCTCGTCAGGCACCCTGCTTCTCTTCTTGATTCAAGTATGCACCCAGGTTTTGGAATTCATATGGGGAGGACTTTCTCATCTGTTGTTCTTTCCTTATGAAACAGATTTCTGGACTGATTCTCAAACTCCCGATGCGCTGGCACACTCTGTTTGGACCTCTCCACACCTTTTTGCTCAATGCCAATGTCAACATCGTTTCCCTTGGGCTCAACTGCGCTTTCCGACTCACATTTGATCAATGGATGAGCCTACTTCTCTGTGTGCCGTTGATCTTCTTGGGAATAATACTGACAATGTGTTTCGCATGGGTTGCTTGGGTGACGCTAAAGGGAGGGAAGTCTGCCATCTGGGCGGTGACGAGAGCAATAGACACAACTATCAATGCTTCTCTAGCGTTGTCGATTCTGGGTCATGTCCCCCTGGCTGAGCAGTTTGTCGCTGTTTTTGAGTGCGCCACTGATGGTGCGGCGATCTTTGTTGCGATGGGTTTGCTTTTCTGCTGTTGCCTGACCTGTTTCTATCATCTACAGTGGAACGATCTTACATGATCTCGAACCCCCAAGTCAGTTGTTACACCGCCGAATGGTAGTTTGTACGCTAAACATGCAAGGGTGATATGCACTCGCTAACTATAGTCGTGTCTCAATAGGAATAACAGCAAAATGAAGGCAATCCTCGGATGCGTTCTCTACGCTGGCGGCATTCCTGTCCTGCTATTCTGCATATCGGTTGCATTTCGGAAACGGCTGAATGACACAAATATTGTACACCGATTCGGGATCGTCTTTGATTTATACACTGAATCTTCCTGGTAAGTTACCAGTCTTGTGAGCCGCCCTCGCCAACGTCTGTGCTGATAGTTTGCATTTGTCACTGTATAGGTGGTTTGAACCTTATCGCTCAACGTACGGGATGGTCCTTATGACGATTCCCATGGCGTTTGCAAACTATCCGACGTTCATTGTGACACTTGGACTGGCTGTAATTAACCTGGACAAGTTTGTGGTAAGTGGGGAAAGAATGCTTACTGTGCTTCTGAAAGGCGTGGACTTTCGATTTTTTAACGTGCTTGTACTGGCAAGGTTCTGCGAGTTTCTCCTTTTCGGTTCCCTCACTCTAACCGTGTATACAACATGATCATCTGGACACTGAACACGTTGAGCATCGCTGGAATATTGTACTATTCAGGAACTCTGACTGAGAGCCAAGAGCATTTGATCGGAGTGATGGGTGTTGCGTCATTTTCAATATCGTACGTGCAATGCGCAACGTTTGGTTATTTCATGTCTCTAACGTCATTGTAGATTAGCGGCAGTTATCCACAGCCTCTTATATGAGTGGCAGCTTCTATGGTACCACGACCTTGTCAAACTTCCGGTCTTTTCGAGGATCCTCACTAGCGGATTCTACTTGACCCTATTCCCGCGACACCTCACACGTCTAGGAAGACAGGAAACAAGGACCGGACAAAGGCTTCCCGCGCTGCCTAGACCACCAAGGATTCAAGTGTACCCGCCACTACTGTACGAAGGCGCCGATTCATTGCGCAAACGGAAAGGCATTGAAAATCCAGTTGAGTTGGACGTTCAGAGATCTGCGTTGGCTTCCGATATTGGGAAGGAGTCCTTAGGGAAGGGGTCACTAGATTGTGAAGCGGGAGAACGGTTAAAAGGATCTGGGTCTAGCGGTGCGCGAGGAGTATTGAGATAGATGGTAGGTGGAATTAGGTATAGAACATACATGCTATGGGTAGCTTTTTTGATTGCTTCGTACAGGCTTATTCTTTATTGATCAGGGAAAAAGTATGTGTATGTCCACTGTGGGTCATTCACTCTAATTGATGCAATGTTTTCTACTTACTAGTAAACATGTCTCCCCTGCGCATAAATAAACCTGCTATATGTATGTTATCTGCTATATACAATCATCCTTCTTCAAATCCCAGTCCTCCTTTCAAAAATCAAAATTCAACTGGAAATTTGAACATCTCAAACAACTTCTCGGCTGGAGTAGCAAAACTATATCCTTTTGGAAACATTGGGCTAGGAACTCGCACTGTCCCTCTCAAAACCCCACAGACGGCTCCGTGCTCGTCAATTACCGGACCTCCACTAGATCCGGGTTTGATGAGTGTGTTCAGTTCCATGACACTCAAGTCGTCATACGTCCCAGTCTACAACGTAAGACAAGGACAATTCAGGCCAGAACGTGGCAGACGAAAGCTACATTCACTGCAAACCTCGGCTTTCGAGCCAATCGCATTTTTGTACATCAACACTTTACAGACTTCCCATTCGTGATCCGGGTGTATATGCACTTTGAGATCTGTACCCACTGGTGGTGGGTACGGAGACACAGCAAGAGGTTGGAGAGTAGTAGAACTGTCGGAGCACGGTGGGCCGAGTTGAAGAACGACCAGATCATGCTCAGGAAGCGACGCATTGATATTTTGTACTGCGAGTTTGGTCAACCAAACGTGAGTCAAGAAGCAGAGCGCAAACGCGGGCTAGAAACAAACCAGGGTATATTGTCCCATCGCTTGTCATAGCAACGCTAGTGCTTTGCACTTTGGATATAGGCGGGACAAGAGGCCCTATCTTTTCCGGGACGCAAACCAATTGAGAAGTCAGGTCTGTCTCAGAGATCAAAGCGCACAAAGGATATAATGCAGCACCTCATCAAATGTGTGGCAGCAGGTCACCACCACTCCGCCTTCCAGAATCACAAAACCTGTGCTTATTCCAATCCTGGGACCCCGCCCTTTCCAATCTGGGACCACATGGGCAACGAGCACTACGCCATCTGTAGATTGTTCGTCTGGGGTTGGTTGATATGGAAGGATTCTATCTATAATCGCTCCACGCTTGTCCTGTATTCGATCGAGCAGGTTCTCAAGAGGTGTCGCTGTTTGGAAAATAAAGCAACTTTGTGCGCCACGTATGAGATGCTCTTGGAGGGCGACGAGCGGTAGACGGCGGTAGTCCGTCGTCAAGCGCCGGCATTGAGAGAGATACTTCACAGGACGGAGGAGGAGTGGTATACGATTGAAGAATCTCATTTGTGACGAAACCTTTCAAAAATGTTTCCAAGATGAGAATCAACCTGCGAGGTGATGGCCACAGCCAATGATTCACATCCCGATGTCTGACGCGTTACGTTATCATTTACATAGCATTGCAGCCATGAATTAACCACACTTATTGTGACATGATCATGAAGATAAACAAAATCCAATACATGCGGCCATTAAATGATATGCCCTTGCGCCATCTGATTAGTGGAAGATTCATTGCATCCACTTGTTTTTCTATAAAAACCCTCTCTTCCCTCTCCCCCCTCTTGTTCTTTATCCTCGACTCTCAAGCATCCGCCCAACTTTCAAGCAAGTCGCAGTCAATCATGAGGATGCCAATCTGGTGCCGAGGACCTCACCCTCCCGACAAGAACAACAATTTCCAAGCCACTACTACTACTATGCTGCTACAATTGCAGGTATGTGTTTGTACTTTCCCATGCTCATTATCCAGTCCAACTGTGGTTTAGTATCTGAACATCCTCCGACTAAAAAGCTTCGGAACCAAAGGCCTAGCAGGATTCTCTCGTGGTGGTAGGCGCTAGTCACCCGGTTAGACCAACCGTGATGTATTGCATGTGTAATTAGGCCTAGTGGTGGTAGTTAGTTGACTTATCCAGCACACTGGTGTATTGTGTGACATTTGTTATTGCCCAATACCCTAGTGTGAATTCTCAAAAGCTCTATTGATATCCGATTTGCGCGATGATACAGCAAACAACTTATCAGTAGCCATAAACAGCAAAGTACAGCAATGCAGCCATCGCTTTAACCACCCTCAATATTGAGACCCTCATGCAGGATGATGCTCAATTTCCAATCAGAGATCTCCGCTCCAAAACCGTCTTGCAAAAAGCCCTGTGCTGCCCCTCCTTGTGATCGTCCAGGCACTCAACAGAGCAGTATTTTGTTACTCCACAGAGCGGACAAGGGATCAAAGCATCCTGGTTTGAATTCCACGGTCGACTTATGATTTCATCCCCCTCTTGGTGAATGACAACCCGCACATGTTGCTGAGAAATCTGCATAATCCGCTTGCATTTTGAATTGGAACAGCTGCAGTCATGCATCAAGGGATGCCATTGGCTTGGATTTGGACCCTGTGCAAGCGAATGCGACGCAACCAACTGCAAGCAATGCATTGCAGTTCTGAATTCTCGGGTTTTGGTGGTCTGACGGGGAGACCAACACCTCTGCATGTCGATGGCTTCGTTGAGGCGGGCACAGTGATATGCAATTTTCCCGGCCAGATCTTTAATGATGGTGTCAGATGGATCGCTGTTTTCAAGGGCAATCTCCAATTGTGTCGTTTTCAACGCAATCATCCAACATTCTCCAGTTGGAAGGTATTCTGAATGGCCAGGGGCAGTTGCCAGGAACCGGATAAGCCTATTCACTCCCTCATTCAGAAAATCGCTTCCGGACCGCACTAGCGCCTGAAGATCTTGGTACTCCCAATCTGCCGACGACGGGCGATTCTGTGGGCAACCGAGCTGCCTGAAACCTTTTCTCACGGCGACGATGGCCAGACCGAGTTCTGCATCGTACTGATATTTATGTCTGTAACGTCCAGCCGGTCCGACTGCATCAATACCCAAAGTGTTACGCAGCCAGCGGTTGGGTTCAAGCCACTTATCCGCTGCCGCGACTGCATGAAAGTGCTCCGAAGCAGTGTCAATGTCATCCAGTTCCAGGTGAAAGATGCCACTCCAAAAGTCAAACGATCCATATCGGAATGCCGGATGTTTGATACTCATGCAGTCATGAAGGCTGTCCAGAACATGTAAAAGCTGGTCTTTTCGAGTGGGAGGATGCGGGGTCGAGGGAGGCGTCATCAACCCCGAGACGAGCCTTGCGTTAAATGCAAAAGTGCGTCGCTTATCTTCTTCAATCTCGCCAGCAGTCTTTGTTTGAGCATTTGCTGCGGTAGCGGTAGAATTAGGTTGAGTGGAGACTCGAGAGATTGATGGCTTGGTAGCAACATCGGATGATTTGGAGATAGTCGTTTCCCGCGCAGCGTCCAACGTTCTTTGTAATTGTTGAGTCTCACCCGCGGCCGATGTGGTGGTATCTTGGACTTTACCTGTCCGCTGAATGTCGTCCCAAGAGTTATCCTCCTTTGTGTGATCATGGATAACTGACACGTCATGCACCGCCTCATTCCATCCGGTACCATCGCCTCCAACTTCTTCATCGACTCGAAGCTCTAGCAACGCTTCACGAACTTGATTTCGCTTCTTCATTTCCTCAAGCATCACACTTGTATCAAGTAGCCCATTCTCAAAATCCTTTGCTGCCTGATCCTCTTTCCCATAATCCTCCAATTCCTGCCAGTGGGCGTCCAGAGTTTTCGGGTAAATGTCGATCCTGGCTCGTTCAATGTTGCAACGGGGCTTGAAGACCGGAACATGACGTGTTGAAGCATATGCATCTACAGTCGCAGGGCCCTCTGAGAGCTGTTGCATCACAAAGCTAGTGAGGAGCTCGTAGTTCTCTACGTAGCTTGGCTCATAAGGGTCAAGAACGCGGAACCACTGAGGTTCCGTGAGTCTTATCGTATGGAGATGTGTGATAATATGACAAAGTTCGAACGTACCTTTGTGAGCGCATCTCCG
The DNA here is from genome assembly GCA_006535965.1 of Spizellomyces sp. 'palustris'. NCBI lineage: Eukaryota > Fungi > Chytridiomycota > Chytridiomycetes > Spizellomycetales > Spizellomycetaceae > Spizellomyces > Spizellomyces sp. 'palustris'. The sequence goes on along the minus strand of QEAR01000057.1, from coordinate 29,478 downwards.
AAAAGCTGCACGCAATACGGATCTCTATTCCTTAAACGTTTTAGACCTTCATGCCACAGATATACTGCAACCTCGAATCGCTCGGCCTGCGCGACAGAGGATATTGAGAAATCAACATAAAACACAAGCCGGTCAATGCCTTGGTCAACATTCCTGGCTGCCCATAACTGTTGAGACTGCTGCCTTGAATGTTGCCTTACCTCCTCATGTTCTTCCACATGAACCTTATGAAATTGCCACACATTATACTCGTAGACATCATTTTCTGCTTGCCTCGTTTCAGTGCCCCAATGCATTGACAAAACAGAACTTGAGTGCTACGAACCGGGGAAGGGAACGAATGGCGTAGGTTTTCGCAACGGGATAGGTGTAATTGCTGTCATACTGTTCAAAGCAAGGTCTGTAAAGCGAGAAGAGACTTCAGGATGGGGAGGCGCGAGATAGCCTGAGCATTTCTTGCACATCGGACGCGCCAAAGTCTAAATCTCGTTTGTTTCCCACGCACAGGAGGCTTGTGATATCATGTAGAGGCGTCACATAAACGGCGATACTTTCCCCTAGCTGCGTGATCCCATCTCAATATCATTTTATATTTGTAATTGCACAAATGAAATAGCCAAAAGGTCTATGCAAGGTCCGATATACGCAAACTCTCGCGACTAGGCCGCGTTGGTAAATTTTTGGAGAGTAAATGATCTTCCATAGCTTCTTGGCGAGTGACAGCACATATACTCGTAAAAGGGTTGGCATGTGTCCGCGTTTCGTTATACCGGGATCTCTCCACTTTAAACCGTGCACGTCCCCGATGGAATTGCTGTTGTTCCTGCTGTGCTGCTAATAGCCCCCCTTCCAGTACATCTCGATTGTCTTCAGATTGGCTGAGTTCAAGCAAAATCGTTCACACGCTGCCGGAAATGAATGGTCAAGACGCCCAGTAACGAACCTGGCGATTGCATTTTTTCTTCTTTCGTGAAGGGCTCGCTGCTCCACAGCGTGTCGTCTTTCATCCTCCGCATACTTTTTGCGGTTGGCCAAGTATACATGGGCAAACTATCAAATTATTTGAGTTACCATCTGATGATGCCATTACGGGTGACCGTAGTGGTAACATCCGGAGAAGATCTGAGATTATACCTGTTTCCGTTTAAGCTCATCCAAATGCCCAGTGCGGTAAAAAACCCTAAGATTTCGTTCCACTTCTTCCGTCTGGGATGGCTTCAATGCATGGGAAGGTGCAAAAGTATCCTTCAGAAAGTGTTGATCATGGTAATGGTAGCGTACTGCTTGGGAAAGCAACTGCTCCAGCAATTCCGTTGCTGCCAGAGAGACGGAGAGGCACTTACCATTAGGGGTGGCGTTGGAAGTCAAGTTATCCGTGCCCCTTCCCAGTTGAACACTGCATCGATGACAACGGCCATGCTGAAATAGCGAGTCGGCTAGACGTAGCAGGTGTCAGCTGGGCGTTTGGCTAAGCCTTGTTGAACTCTGCATATAGACCGTGCGTACCTACCAGATGCTGGAGTGCATTCGATTCAAGCTCCTTCTTTTGCCTTGCACGACAACTCAGTCGTTCACGTAAACTTGATTCAAAGGTACGACTGTGTTCCAGCTTCCGCATTGCCATATCCTGTGCTCTTTTTGATTCTCGCAAGGCTGTTAACTAATCGGAAGCGAGTTATATTCCCCTTACATCCAGGGGTTGAAGCGAACATGGAAAATCGCATTATCTTACATGCGCATCAGCCTCTCCCCAAACGCACGAAGCCGACTGTCTTTTGTCAGGTTCACCGTTCATTCTCTTTGCTAAAGCCCCGTTGGAGAACATCTCGGCTGCTCTCGTGATAACAAGGTTGTCTTGTAGCCCAATGCTGAGACTACCATCGAGTGTATTTACAGTCTCATCCTTATATATTCCTTCGTCGCCTTCGGCTTCCCATGCCAAGAGGCTAAAGCCCTCCCATCGCTCCACTCGAACGTTCGGGTTGGAAGTTGGTGCATTGCAGGTCATGTTAGCACCGCGAGAGCGCTGGTTCCCGGTAGACGCTGCGAAACATTTAGTAAATCTAGTCGGCTTGGCATCTAAAGAACTGTTGGGCTGCCGAGACTGTCGCATCTTGTGGAGGATGTCTTTCTAGCCAAACGCTTTGGCCATTGCTTTTGGATAGTTTGACATGACTAAGCAGGTAGTCAGCTGATCAATGGGTTTGCATGAAGGCCCAAGAACGACTTTTGTTTATAAGTTGCGTTTTTTGTTTTCTACAAGGCTAACAGCAGTCCTATCTACTTGCCCTTGGTCTCGAAAGCCTGGATATCAGCCGCCTTTGCTGCGTTGGCCTTCGCAGAGGCGCTCCTTTGACCATATCCGTAACTCAAACTAGGACTGTACCCATATTGATTGACACTCCACTTGCCATGCCCCTTGACAGGAGGAGCTGTGGGCGCTAGTCTAGCTGTACTGTATCGGGGATCATGGTATGATGACCCGGCTTGAGTTCGTGGATCTGCTTCCCCAGAGAAGCATTCTGGGTGGTAGAAGAGACGTATTTTCCTACCGTCTCTGACCTGCCCAGGCGCAACTGAGTATTTTTTTACGATGGAGATTAATGTCAGCTTGGAACAGCTCTACCTTCACAACCTCATCCTTATAGATTGTCCCTCTGCATTCTCTGCAGGTTTGCGTTCGGATTGCGGGACCTTCACTAACAGTCCAGTATTCTTGGTATGACATTCCGGGGCATCCGTGATGGAACTCACCATTGGCGTAAGTAATAAGCAAATCTATATTTAGACAAACGATTACCACCGATGGCAGCATAGCCATTCGACAGCTCGACTTGGTACATTCGTATCATTCGTCTGGCGTATGGTTAAGAGTGTGCTCTAGACCCCTAATTACGCTCTCACCCGTGGTCAAAGATAAACTGTTAACCAGTGGCATCGTCCGATTCATCTCCGGCACCAACTGGTGGATCCAGAGTGGATTTATGCAGTGGTGAATACTTCGAATATTTCAGGCTATTGTCTTGGGCACTAGAACGAGATTGAGACTCCGAAGGCTCCGCACCCGGGTAATATTTTGGTCAGCGTTATGTAATGGCCAACGTCTCGTTGAAGTCAAAGCGGGTGATATCCCCAAACCATCACCATGAATCCCTCCATGGATAGGGGTGAATCAAAATATTGATGGTAATACTAGGAGTTACTTTTGAATAGAGATTCAAAATTACACAATGTGGTCTTGGGCCAAACAGTTGGACCGGTATATCAAGCATGTGAACTATCTCGAGGGTTTATTATTCGCGAGCAATTACTCTTGCCCGTAAGATATCCCTAACACCGCATGTATGGCATCTCCTAACAACCATGAGCCAGTGACCAAAAATCCCTACGACGTAGAAGGAACTGCACCATCGAAGAAGACTGTGACAGACCAACATGGCCAGGAAATATACTGCGAATATGACATGACGATGAGAAATTGGGAATTAGTTGGAGAGCTACTGAAAGTTCTCACTTGGTAGGCAGGCTGGGTCCGCTGGATACAGCATGAATATTGACAGTTGACTTTTCCGAACTACTTTATAGGGGTCTGTCGTGCGGTGCACTGGCGGGAGCTGTCGTCCTCTTTTCCGTATTCATTAGTCTGAGGGCCTCCAGGATTGCAGATCCATACCTTTGGCTTACTATCATTTGCCTCATTGGGTACGCAAGTTAATGCTTGGCTGATGGGTCGCTCATTCTAACACTGTCGCCATCGTTTGTCTGCAACAGCGTCGAGACGTTCTATACGACAGTTATTGTCGCGCTAACAAGCTGGAAAGTAGCTCTCCGATTACAACGAAAGACATATGGAGCCGGTATCATCGTGCTAATACTCGTATGCGTCGCATTGCGACAATGGAGAGCGGACGGCAGCGCATTAACGGTATTTGCCGCCGCTGGCCCATTTTGGACATGCCTGCTGGTTTATAACTGGCAAGCTAGTGCCAAAGCACCTGTCACTGATGAAGATAAAGCAATGAGTACAAGTCATGCGGCGGTGGTACGAGTGGTCGCGCAAGCAGATGAGATGATAGATAGAAACGGATTCGACATGGTGAAAGAGACCACCGATCCTCCTCCAGCGACCCCAGAGCCTGAGTGTTCACCAGTGCCACCAAGAGTCATCACAGATGTTCTCCGCAACATTGTGATTCCTTGCATAACAACATTTTCGGTGACCTTGATATTTTTCGGAGCCCTAGCTGCGATAACAATATCCCACAAAATCTTTGTCGCAGCCAAGAAACCCCTTCTTGATACACTAACACTACTCGGTTGGCCACTTCTCCTTGTTGTTCTGCGAGCGCTTTCTATGGCATCAATACAGACGGCGGCCACCAAAATTCATGTAAACGATTCCGCGGAGCAGGGACAAGCCAAGGATATCATCAGATCGGCTGTGGATGCTGACAAAAAGGTGGACTCTGTTATCGTCACCAGCGATGTCGAGACTGAAAGCCCGCCACCCCTAGACCTAGTAACTGGCTTTGTGGTACCATTGCACACGTCGCTGTTCGCTGTTGCTGTCACCGATGCAGAGCTGTACAATGTCTACACAAGCACAACATGGATGCAGTTTGCCTTGGGATTATCGGCAGTTGTCGGAATGATGTTCGCTGAAACCATGTTGGGCATCTGGATTGTCGGGAATCCTGCGAACAGAAATAACTCTAGCATATTCAGCCGCATCTCAGAACGGATAGCGAGAAGAGGTCTCAAAAGAACTATGACAGACATGCGAATATACGTGGCGAAACCGTCCCAGTATGCGCTCGCTCGAAAGTTCGTGATATTTGGCAGGGTACTGTACAGAGGTCCTGCCAGCTGGCGTATATTCGACATCATCCTCATTCTTCTCTTACCAGACAGTGGCATCCGTGACATCCGCATTCCGAGTTATTTTCCTGCACTACCTGCCAACGTTACCATCGATAGGTGGAGATATTTGCGATAAAACCGGAATAATGGGAAGTTATACGTATTTCTTGTTTCCCACACCGGATGCCGATGGTATGCTTCTGTATCGGGGATGGAATGTAACCGTCAGGTATGTGTCGCGGCACACGGTTTTGGTTCTACGCTACCCGCTAAATGCCCCGACCATTACAGGGTGTTGATCACATTTGGCTCCTTGACGCTCACCCTATTTGGCCTTCTGCTTCTCGAGTCCCGCTATAGCGTCAATCCGCTTCGAGTCCGCCGGTTTGATCCGTGCAAGGGGACGTGGTTTATTACATCCTGTTCCGTAATTGTCGTTGCACACCTGATGTTCATTGCGCTTGTCATGTTTCTGCACCGGAAGGACTTCAAATCGATGGGGATGGTCGGATATTGTGACCATGGGGAGCATACGGGGGATACAGCATTCCCCCAGCTTTGAGTGAAGCCAAGGGAGCTGTCACGCTGTATAGACTAGATATTTTGTATTCCTAAAATATGGTGATGAATGATACCCGAGAATCGTACTTTCTCTCGCTAGTTGGACTCGTTTCGCATGAATATCTTCATCATTTTCAAAGCTAGAAAGGGACCTTCTTCTGCACTGAGGATCTCAGGTGAGGAACCAAGACCAAGCAATCGCTTAATGTCCGCCCCGGACTGGAACTACTGGCATTCCTACCAGTGATAATTGCTACTTTAACCGTCGATTAAAGGTCCAGGTCCTTCCACTTCAGTAAGTTGAAAGCTTCCGTCATATTCATATGGAGAAAGTAGACAAATCTACTCGAGAATCAATCTATCCTATCATAATGATGCTAATCTACTGACCTAAATATCGCTAAACCGGGAGGAACGTGCGACGTGCTACGGTTTAAATTTTGAAACTTATACAAAGACAGCTATAACAGCACCAGCAATCACGGTCCAGAGCCATGAGATTGATCCAAACACATCAACGCTTGGATAAGAGCCACTGGTGCTTTCGCTCTGTCTAGTTGGGCTAGCAGCCGAAGAAGTTGTGGACAACGTGATGCTGGAAGTGTTGGTGGACGTTACCCCGGTGGGAGAGGCAGATACTGTCGATGATGCAGATGGTGCGGCCGAAGGCGCTGAAGCCGTATTAACAGCAGCAGAGGTTGGGGTGGAAGATGGGGGCAATACTACGGAGGACGCAGGCGGGATAGGGACGGAAGTACTCCCGCTAACATCCCGATACCAGGGTTCATTGAGACAAGTTCCAACATCCGTGATTTTGAGCGGAAAGCTTGAGCCCATGTCTTTGATGGCCGATAAGGCCGCAAGGGCGACTCCCACCGTGAATGTAGAGATGTCATGTTCGAGGGAGATGAAGCCTGCTTGAGGAACGAACCAGGACTTGATTTTTTTTAATACGGTCTGATGGGCGGCCGATGATGGGGTCACGTCTGCATCCGTAGAGTCACGGTCGGGGGCGGTACCCCACAATACTGTCCGATACCCAAGTGCCGAGGCAATGGCACGGATGCGGTCATCGATATCTCCACAGGGTGGACGCCAGAAACGGGGTACTTGTCCCGTGGTTTTGTAGATGAGAGCCTCGGTATACTTCATTTCCGCAACAAACTGGGCGTTGGTGAGAGAAGTGCTTGTCCAGTGCGTCCAGGTGTGAGTGGCAATGTGGTGGCCAGCATCAAAAGTTGCTTTGATTTCGTCCGGAACACTGGATCCCATTGAGCCGACGACAAAAAAGGTGGCCTTTTGATCATTGAGATTGACTAGTGCATTACGCAACGCTACAGTGTCATTCACATGTTGTCCGTTCACAACATTGACGATCGGACCATCATCGTAGGTTAATCCCCAGGTATTCTGGCCAGGACACTGGTACACGTCAGCAGTGAAAGCGTTCGTGTTGGTGTCTCGAGTGCACAAGTTTGCAGGCCAGTAACAATTTGCAGTGGCATCGGCATTATATGTCGCTGTACAGATTGACTTGAATGTCGAAGGTGGAATTTGCAGATACTGTGCGGGAACCACCGATTCCACGTAGGCGAGAGCTTCTGTGACCAGAGGGTCGGTTAAATAAGATGCGGGGATGGGCTGAGATTCATCATCTGGGGGAAATGCTTTTGGCATTGGTGGTGGCATGGTGAGAGTTGCGGCGGCGACATTGGCGACGCTCATCGAAAGGACAGCAAGCGTGATGAAGGAAAAGTGCATGTTTCTGCAGAGTATGAATTAATGGGAGTGGAAAGTACGGAATTGCCCGTTAAGGTATACGTCAAGTGCGGCCATTTTATATTCCTCATGAACCAAATCCATCATTTCTATTTGGAAAGAGAACGTTCTAAATAAACTTGTGGCATCAAGTGGCATCCAGTATTCTTCTTCGTTGCATGTGGCCCAGATGCAAAAAACGAAATTGGAATCCTTCCATTCAAGATAAAAATAGGAACAACATCATCGAGTGTTCCGTATTTGAATTCCTTTTTGGAAATCCGCATGAAGGGATGCCTTTTGTATTTACCCTGCCGAGGATATTCCAAATTTGGCGCTTTCCCGTCCGTCTCACATGCTCGATAATGGGCTCATGCAAACCTCTTTTTAGGGAATCCTGCTGCAGGCACAAGGCATCTAAAAACTGAGATGGATCACCGCCCATATTGAAAAATGGCTAGCCAGTTTCATCCAATGCCTCTCACCGCCTTGTCGGGAAGGCAATCCTTCTTCAATAATGATTCATTCTGAGATACTAGTCGCTCTTGACCATCTTTTTTTTTCTTGACAACCTTGTTTTATCAAGCACATTGTACGGTTTCCTGCCTGCAGATGTACGTACACTCCTGCACTGAACATGTTCGTAATCAAACACAGAAATTCCTAGTTTGTGTGAACTGAGTCGCTGTAAAACAGCGCATTGATGTGAAAAGATGAAAGGGGCTTATTGACACAGTTATATTAAAGAATCTTACGACAGATGAATATAAAAGTAATTCAGATCACTGAGACGAAACATTGACCTTTTGCTCACACAGCGAGTGGTGGACTATGTTGAATGGGAAAACTAGAGTACGAAACGATAGTCTCCTATTTGCTATTCATGACGATTCGTTTGCACTGATCCTGCAATCAACAGTAGTAGGCGCGTTTTCAATTCAGGTCAAGTCTAACTCTAACCGCTGATTCGGATTTGTTGATTGCTCTCCTTGTCCTCCGCAAAACGAGATATTGGCAAACAAAGCACATTGTGTCAAACTTGAGCGCAGACACCGACGGGAGACAAAAAAAAACGGATTCCATTGGCAGGGGAAGTAAGGTTTATTAGATATCTGGGGCTATTTAGCGTGAGCTTGCCTAAATTTAGCAATGATGCGCCTTCCCCAGCAACTCTACAGATTAAACAATGTAAGTTATGACCCGGGGACGCCACCTCAAGCCCTTCGTCCCGGTTTTGCATACCCAGATCCTAAGGATCAGCGCGCTAATCACCAAGCAAACAGCGTCGGCGGGGCAACATCAATAAGAACCCTGGACCGCAGAGCTCAATAGAGGAAACCAATCTTGTGTTATGTTTGCACTATTGTACAAGGGCTCATTTCTGAATAAAATGGATTGCACTAGAGCGCAACCCACCGACATTCCACATTGCTAAACGCTACGATGTCTGTGGAGAAAATACGGGCCAACAATGTGCCAAAGCAAGAGAATGTTTTGCGTACGTTTAAGAGACGGCTTTTTGCTCATCACGATCTTATAATGACTGACCGGTTTGGTTTGTAGGCACGGCGGACTTGGCGGATCCTGAAATCAGTGCAAAGTGTCCAGAAAAGCTCGGCAAGGAGAAAACGGACGAACCGAAAGGTTCCGGAAAAGAGATTATTGCCACCCACCTCTTTGCGACGATATTCTCTGTCCTCCTATGGTCTCTTCTATCGCTGGTCCCTCTTGGACCAATATATGACAGGAGCGGTCCGAGGGTATCGGGCATGGTTTTCAGCGTCATGAATCTACCCATCAGCATTGCCATTTCCCTATCAACAGTTTTTTGGATCAGAGAGTTATTCGGCCTTAGCATTCGATGGTGGTCAAAGGATACTTGGTGGCCGGTACTAGGTACGTAAATCAACCGGTCGGCTATTCACGTTTGACGAAATAGCGTCCTCACATGTATGATATAGCATACATGGTTTGGAATTTCATTGTGTACAGCATCTTTGCTCTCATCCCGCTGTTTCCCGTGCCTTTTATGCCAGTATATGTATGTATCCAAAATCTCGTAATTTTAATGCATCGTCAACAAGCTAACTAAAATATATCTTGAAACAAAAGGGTGGAGGGTTAGCGTACTCTGTAGTTCCCCCTCTGATCACCTATCTTTTCTGTCTACCAGCCCATGTGAAGGCACAACCCGACTTCCTCAAAAAGTTTGCGTCATCTATTATCGTCTCAGGATCACTCAACGTCTACTGGTTCGTCCTTTTTGGCTTCTATTTTGCGTTCATCAATACACCAAACACGACCGGATTGCAAATTATGTTGCTTGCCCTCATCAAGATCTTCACTGTTGTTTTCGGGGGTATCCAGGTCAAATTGGTGCATAGCGTTGCAAGGACTCTGGGGCATAAGGAAGGAGAAAATATTGGGGCGCTTGCAAAGCTATTTATCGAAACTGGTGAGCAATGCATCCTCAAACGTTCATCCAACGAGGCTTGACATCTGACCAACACCAATAGCCTTTGAGACGTATATATTCCTTGTAATCCCCGACATGCACGATTGGGCCGTCTTTGGATTCTGGCTGGCGCTGGATATTGCCTGTCTCTTCCTCGAACTTTTTCATAAATATGAAACCGCTCTCGATATCGTCCTATCCCGCTTCGGACGTCTCAAAATTTCACACCTCGGTTCATCGGAGGACCTGGAGGAGACCATACGCGTTCGTACCAAACATTATCTCGTGAGCGTCGTCTCAAAAGTTTTCGGAACATGCGTCTTTTCCACCTTGCTGGCAACATGGTACTACGGGCCTAATAAGGAATGGTATCCCATATTTGCCACGTTTCCTGAAGCCGTCGTGACGGATGCAATCTTCAAGGCTTGGTTGGCGTTAGCTGGCATTCTGATTCATCTTGCGGGAACGTTGGCGTTGTTTAGATACCGAGGTATCCCTGTCGCAAAGTATGCAGGACAGTTTTTCGGACGATATGGACCGTTATTTGTGGGCATCTATTTATGTGCTCCTATTTTCCCTTTCACGCACATGGTAATCCTTTCAATCCAATATATCCATCGCTATAATGTTACTAAATGTTGTTTCATCTACTAGGGAAAGCATTGGTATTGTTTAGAGTACATGTGGGAGGTCGTACATGGAACGCACAGCTTGACCTCTGCGCGTTAGGACTGGGTTTGCGCTTGCAGATCATCGACGGTTTTCTGGGTAGCCGCGCCGTATACCCAAAGTGCGCGGGAGTCCACTTTTGCAATTATATTGAAAGGGTGTAACTTCCTGTGCTAGACTAGACTATAAGCATTATGTAAAAATAGGACCGAACCACAATGACAGTTACCAGCGAAGTGACATGACGTTCTTAGCACTTGAAATTAGGGTAGCATTTTAAACGTGTTTCCAATAAGGTTACTTTTGAGAACCATCAACTCCTTTACACAATTGTCCCATTGTGTATAATACCAACCAGGTATGGGTTAGGGTTAGGGTTTACGGTGTCCATTAGCAGGCACTAACTAGTTGGCTATGAGCCGGTCAACAAGATAGAAAGGCTAGGAAACACGGGATATCATACTACGTCTACACTAATGAAAAAGACTGATTCGCGGAGTACACTTGATCTGCACCGGGAATGGGGAACTCTCTGCAACCTCAAAGGACTGCAGAAACTGCGGAAACTGTGAAAATCTCGAACACCAGGAAGACCTAGATGGGTTCGAATATTATGACTTCATTACTCCCCCAACGAAACAGACTATTTGACCCCCTGCCTGCCTCCTGCATTTTTATTTCACTGCTCATGGAACCACATTTCCCAAAAAGAGTATCACGATGAATGACCTACCACCCGAGAACGTCCGAGAAGTCAGACAGCATCTTGATGTGCTAGTACCCGACATGCGGCTGTTAAAGAAATACCTTCCGCGTCGGAGTCCTGAACCGCTGGAAACCAAGAACCCCGCCGTGCAAGGCGATAGCTAACGCCTCGGATGCCCTCCATCAGATAGCACACCCCTTTGATGGATTAGTTATTGAAGATGCAGGGTACCCGCCCGAAGGTGTAACTTTTGAGCAATTTGGGTTTCCATACGAGTTTTGCGATGTGTACTGCGGACTCCGCGAAAGCGACCAAACCTCGTGCGATAGACTTCGCAATTTATATGATGCGCTACCCCTCATTAAGCGAGTTTATCCTGCCATTGGCGACTTTGACGATGCCTCCAAGATAGCCTTGAGATCGTGGGTAGAAGTTTTGAGACGCTTCCATACGAAAGCAGCGGCATTCACCGCAACTTCGGCGCAACGCCACGCATTTGCATGCCAGCAGCATCTACAGAGGTTAAACTGGTGTATCACGGCTTTGGAAGGTGCATTGAACTAGACGGGTACGTTATCGGGAAAGACAGACCGAATTGTCGCTACTGACTTTAAAAACCCGTCCTCACTTAGATTGCGTGTTACAGTATCTGTATCGGGGGGAATGTAAGGGAAACAGTTCTTGATCCTGCATTGTGGCGTTCTTCAATAAATATTTCGCCCACGACGTCCTGCCCTCCAGAAATGACTTACTTCCATTTTGTCGTTTGAGAATGCACATCCGCAAACAATCATACTGTGAGTGGGTGCTAGGGGTGGATGTCCCCGGAAATGTGAGAGAGAGTTGTGTATGTATTTTGTCTGTGTATGAAAGAGTGCGCAACCGGAATGGAGAGGGCTAAAAGAAAGGACTGTGGCATTATGTAGCATCGTGCCAAACCAATCCATTACTGGCGGCGAATAAATTGTGTTTATCTCCAAGTGAAATTACCATATATGTCCCCTCTACAAGCTTCCTTATAACCTTGCAAGTAAGGATGCATTGGTGCTGCACTAATACATAGCATTGCTGATCTGCTCCAGGTTTGGATAAGTAGCGGGAATGCCGTTTACGATTAGGGCAAGGGATGCACCAAGTCTATTTTCGTTCTCCTTGGTCAAACAGCGAGTTGATAAGTGTTTCTTTTTTCCGCCCTTTGATCTATAGAGGGAGAGGAAATCATCAATAAGAACCAAAGAGATGTCTTCTCATCGTTGCCAGAAACTCCCTCGAAAATGTATTCCGTGACCGAAATATTAGAAGACGACCCTCGACAGATCGTACGACCCATGGGTGCTCATCAGGATGATATTCAGAGCGATAGTGCCGTCATGTATGGTATGGATATTCCTTTTGTCGTAAACGCTGATGAGGATGAACAAAGCGGTGGTGGAGTTGATAACGGGGATATGGAAAGTGAAGAAGACTATTTCAGACCGCTGAAGGACATGCCTGATGTGGATCAGGCGGAATTGGCAAGCGGGATCAAATCTATTGTAAAGTTCAAGTGGTGAGTCAGTCGTGCTTCAGTGGGCTCAGTCACATCCTCGGGTTTCTGGGTCTTAATTGTCCACGCATTCAAATATCCCCACACAAACGAATCATGCCGAGTTTCATGCTCTGGCGGGTTTCTGCTCCCGCCCGAATGACCCCTTGCGAGGAAGTAGGGCGCGGAACGCACAGACGATTGCGAAATCTCGGGACGTATTAGCGGCTATCTGGGCTGGCTCAAACAGTCCAAGCGGAAATAAGCAGCCTAGCTTCGTCGATTTCTACGATCCGGACACGTTCCTTATAAGTTAGGGAAGCTCCCAACATGCTATATCCAAGGGGTGAGGTGCCGTTAACCGTCTAGTCCGTTCCCCTGTTTCCCTCGTCATGCGCATTCATTCATGACAAGTCTGTAGACGGCTATCTGGTCAGTATCCGCGGTCTAGCACATGGGTCGATCGCCAATGCCATCACTGCAGCAATCGATGTCTTTAAGTACCTCCACGCGCAGTCCGACGAGCCTTTCACAAGATGCACCAAAATCGTCCGCTTGAATAATCGAAGGAACAAGGAGCACACGCTGGCTGATCGAGAAAGGACTTTGGTCGTAGGCGACGATGGTCCACCGATTCTGTGGGAGCAGGTATGTGCTGGTCCTCCAGTCACGCTACCGTCTTCGCTGTTTAAAGATCTGATGAAGCAGCTTCACTCTTGGGTTGAATATCTTAATGGTATTGAACCTGACTGGACTACTGTAGTTTCTCGAAGCGGTGCGGGGACAAAGGCAGGTCGTTGATCGACTATGGGGAACGGAAACCGAAGCCGACCCTTCAAAACTCGCTCCGGAGATCAGAGATACCTTGCGCTCGCTCTCTGCGCTGCCATTCCTCCGTCGAGAAGTAAGGAACCTCAGCTCCTACTCGATCGAGTCCTATCTGAAGCCAAGCCTCGAAGATCTATCAAAACCACATCGCAAACATTCATGGAAGACATGTCCTCGTCGTCTCGGACTACAAGAATCGCTATTCCCCCTGCTAATATTGGTAATTTAATTACTTCTGCTAGCTTTATGGAATCCAGGACTCTATCGAGCTGCCCGCAGATGGAGAGATCATCGTCAAATATCTGGATTATCTGATGCGACCGGAAATTCGGACTCTTCTGTCAAGGGGAAACGCGCATGGATTTCTGTTCTGCAAAAAAAAATGGCGATGCATTCGACGATGCCGGAGAGTGGGGTATGTATCTTGCTTCCGCGATCAGGAAACGTAGCGGACTGGAGAATGTATCTACGAACACGCTTAGGCATGCCTTCACGACTTTTATGGAAAACACGGCGAGCAATGAAGAACATAGACTACGCAATGCGCCACACGGGTACAGTGCGAGTTCCCGTAGGCGTCTTCATGTTTGGGCACCAGAATGCGCCCGTGTTTTGATCATATGGGAGTCTCATGCGCCTTTTACCGACAGAAATCAGCAGCAAACGTAGAAGTCCCATCGTGAGCCGGGCCTTCAAACGCGTCGTGTGCGAGAATGAAATGCACAAGAGAGATGGGGCCGTTACCGAAGCGATCGCCTCTCGCTTTCGCCAACGTCATTCGAATCGATAGAACGGATGCTGTCTTGATCCTGTTGAAAGCTAAAACGCAGGATAGTGGTACGAATCGATGGTACGTCGCCGACGCCGGAAACCTGATGAGAAAAGACATTAGGAGGGAACTGGTGTATCCGGGGGACGGACAATGTTTAAAAAGGCGTGTACGAGATTAACACGAAATAGATACGTTTCTCCCGTAAGCCTTCAGTTTTTTAAAATAGTAATATGGATTACTTAGATAGCCTTTTGCGGGAAAAGTTAAACCTTTTGTTTTGTACATGTTGAATTCTTGGGAATCTCAGGAGCATAATCTTTTGAAAAGCATGCTTAATTTGAAGGTTGAAAAGGAGATGCTAATAATTCATAGTCCCATCATCGTTTTCGCCCCGTTTCGGAAACATTGTTCGTATCGAGAAGAGAAGCACGATGTAGTCGATATGAATCTCGGGGTGCTAATCAACTGGTTAACGACGAGACTTGACAGCTCCTCAAAGTGGCAATTCATATCGATAACTGAAAGAAGAATGTGGGTCTTAAATATAGTACAAATCACATGGTGGCAACCTGAATTCGACCTCTAATCTTGGGCGCATAAGATCACTAACTAGTAAACTAATATGAGAGGGTTGTAGTCGCGATCCAGGGCTTTACAGAACCGTTTTGGTCTTGTCAATAAGTTAATAACTCGCTGAGTTATTCAGGTTGCCGTCCTATGACTTGTCCGATGAAATCAATCAATTAATTCCAACAACCCTAACCCTAAGCATGTGGAACTTTATTTCGAAAGTCAATATAATTATTGAGTTATCTTTGACAACATAGTCTTTTGGCAGACACGTCCCATAAAGTCCAAAGCGGCTTCAGTTAACCCTGCTACTTCCAATAATGCAATTTATCTAAACAATCCAGTCAACCCCGCTAATAATATGTCAAATGTGTCGATATTTCACCACCTGTACCCATAGGCACACCAACAACAATCACCATCATATGTAGACGATCTACATCATCTGATTGAAATGATATAAAGTACACGAACGAAATGGTGTCGAAAGAACAATATAAAATATTATAACCAAAAAGTCAATCGGTTACATACTTTTGATAACGGAACAGATGTCAAACTAGTTCATCCTCGTGGTTGAGCACATCTGATGTGCATCTGGAGCACGTCCACCAACGATTTCGAACTAGGACGATGGTTGTGTGGGGAAAAAGTTGATCCATCATAAATGTATATAACAGTCGAACGGAAAATTCATCTATCGCTACCAACACGAAGGATGCGATACCCGCATTTGGGAATGTACACCACCACATTTTAGCGCTCATCAGATGTGGGAAGGACATTGCACTCAACCGTTTGTTAAAATTCTTTGTCTTGATGAAAACGAATGGTTGGAAGGTGATTATACAATCCCTACAACTATAGTTTCCAAAGTGCTCAAGGACGCAAATGGTGTCATTGTCCACGACTTCATCAATGATACATTCGCAGAAGTACCTCCTCCGCCTGATTATGTGGTAGGACAACGAATCAGACCTAGTGTCCATAATCCAGACTCATCTAAACATGATGATGAGAGAAGAAAGCTGGCGTTCGTTTTTTCGTAGTTAAAGCAATCAAGGTCTGTTTGGCTTCAATTCTGAGCCATCTTCACGGTTTCCATTTACCAGGATGTAATTCCAATGAAGTACGTTTGATAAGGTCAAAACCCATTCCCCATTATCGTATGATTCACTCCCTTGTACTTCTCCACCAATGAAGTGTGGAAAGAAACATTTGCTCTTATCAAATCAGGTATACCTTTGGAAGGATCGATGCGTGAAATCTGCACGAAATATGGTCTGGAAAGGTCAACCTTTTTTGCCACTAGGTCATACGCGAAACGATTGAACAACAACGGATAATACCTCAAAGAATAGCGATCCACAGGTTTGTTCAACCCATCAGATGGATCCGTCATGCAGGGAACATTTTCATTCTGGACTCAAATACATCCCGCGGAATAAATGCAGACACCGACGACCAACAAAGATGTCACATTGACAGATATTTTCCGTTGTACCAGGTCCTGATGCCCAGAAATGCCAGTTGCTGATCTCAGCAAAGTACGGGATCGACCTTTCAACCGTCAATAATTTGGAGGTGACTAGCATGCAGAAAAAGATATCCCCAAAAGTTCATATATCCTTCAACAACAAGACCGCTCAGTATCACCCGGATGCTGTATCTCTCAGCACCATGGACGCTCGAAGTCAATCGGATAATGCATCGCCTACCACCCAACTCATACCAGTGAAACGACCTGCTTCCGTACCAATTTTATCATTATGGGGATTTGCCACGGCAACAGAGAGGATTATGATCTTGTACGATCAAACGAGCGGGCAGCCTTAGATTCCTTTCCATACACTATGTCTCTAATTCTCACTATTTTTGCTAGATTTGCTATGCTTGGCAGCCTTGTTAGCGGCATCATCAATCCGTTAGCAATTTTGTACCTTGGAGATCTGCTTCGGGCACTGTTGACTCAAACTATCGACAATTCCGATGCCGGAGCGTTGATTTTCAAAGCGAAACAATTTGCAGGACTCGGCGCAGGAGCATTTGCTGCTACCTATTTGGCTCGGTCATTATGGGTCTTCACTTGCGAGCGACAAATTCTCGTATGTACGAAAATACGAAGTCAAATTCATGTTGGTGAACAAGGCGAGATTGGCGCTAAACTAACTCCGAAACAGAGAATCTCCTTACTGTATCTAGAAGGAGCTCTCAAAAAAGATATGGGCTGGCTAGATACAGTAGGTCTTGTGTGGAGACTTCCATTCGTCATCCGCGGTTACTTACCCTACATTAATGCGCAAGGCGCAAGGGGAATCCCTGGCTGGAAGACTCGGAAACTACATACCGTTGATTAAGAATGGGATTGGCGAAAATGCAGGGTCGTTATTCGCTGTACTTGGCACCATGGTGGCAACTCTGGCGATCTCGTTCTCCTCCAATTGGAAACTGACAATGATAATGTGTGTCGGATGTCTAAGACTTAACTGGAAATTCTTTGCATCCGCTAAAACGCCCAATTCATCTCGGAATTGTCTTCGCCAGTTTGTCACTCCTTCATCTCTTGATTTTGGTAGGCATCGCCATTGTCAAAGTCAATTCGAGTATGGTCACTCGCAGCGGAGACGCTTTCGCACGTGCTTCGGCTTTGGCGGAACAAGCACTGGGAGGCGTACGAACAGTTTATGCATTCAGTTTACAAAGTCGGTTACAAGACGAATACAGCACAGCACTAAAAGGGGTGGAAAGCGCAGATACGAAAAAATCGAATATTGCCGGATTTGCTTTGGGGTTCTTTACTTCTCTGCTATTTTTGATATTTGCCTTGTCGTTCTATCTGGCGGTCAGACTGAAAATCGATGGGGACGTAGATGGCTCCAGCGCAGTGGTACGGTAACCTACGTCTACTCTCAACATTGGTGCATTGCTGCTTACCACAGCTCCTTACGTGCGGTCGCAGACGGTTCTCCTATCCATGATGATGTTAGCTGCTTCCCTCATGAATGTGCCGTCCGCCTTATCTGTACTGGCTAGCGCCGCCGCCGCCGCTAGGACCGTTTTTCACGTTATATGGGATGCTCAATTGATGGCACCCGGTGCGAGAGGTGCCCAAGAAATGAGAACCCTGGACAGGATAAGCGGAAATATCTCTTTTCAAAATGTTCATTTCAGTTATCCTGCCAGACCAGAAATACCAGTTTTGAATGATTTGACCTTGGAAATCGGGGCAGGGAAGACTGTTGCATTCGTTGGGCAACTATATCTTTGTATTCTATCAATAGTGGGATTTCCTGCATTGCCATGCTGACATATCGACCAATTACGGATCGCTACAGAGGGTCGGGAAGTGGCAAGTCAACTAACATTGCGCTTCTTCAAAGGTATTAAATATCACAGGACAACGCTTCGTTTCGATGTTTTGTCTGATTTGCGCAACAAGTAACTCTCTTTCGATTATTGCTAAAATCAACTCACCAATAGTTTCTATGATCCGGCGCGAGGTTCTGTGTTCGTGGACGGTGAAGATGTGGGTCCACCATTGCGAAGGCAAATCGGGGTTGTTGGGTAGGTAGCATGAACGCATTTGTTTCGTTGAGATGCAACAATGAAAATCTTGGGTTACCGCACATTTCAACCTGCTGATCAATGGAATAGGCAAGAGCCTGTTTTGTTTGCCCTTTCTATTAGGCAAAATATATTGCTAGGAACCCACCAGAGCGTTTCAACATCGCGCTTCATTGAAAGTACGTACCCTGTTGTCGGACGTGTGCGAAGTCTCTAGCAAGGGCTAATTTCCAAACGGACAATAGTTTGCAAGATGTCCCAATGCCACGAATTCGTTAGCAAACTTCCTTTGGGTTACGATACTCCAATAGCCACTGGAATGTTATCGGGGGGACAGAAGCAGAGAATTGGTGCGGTACTTGTAAGATCATAAAAGACTGTAAACGCAGATGACACTTATACTCTCCTCGCCTATAGCAATCGCCCGCGCATTGATCAGCGACCCGAAAATACTTTTACTCGACGAGGTGTGGCAAAGATTCTATGTTATTTCGTTCGTTCTTTGAAATTTTCGCAAGGTATTAAAATCCTTACCGGCTGAATCAGGCTACTTCTGCTTTGGACACAAACTCGGAACTGCTTGTCCAAAAGGCACTAGATTCGGCATCGAGTGGACGAACAACGATAGTTATTGGTATGGCAAAGCGAACTTGACTTACATTTCCTATTGCTAATCGAGAATTGTTCGGATCATGTAGCCCATCGGCTATCCACCATTAGGAATGCTGACATGATATGCGTCATGGAAAAGGGGGTGCTAATTGAAAAGGGTCGCCATGAAGACTTATACGCTCTGAACGGTATTTACACTCAACTGGTTAACAAGCAAAAACTGTCAACTGGAAACGAGGCTGGCTCGGAGCGAGGCGGATCGATGGCAGTAGAAAGAGATTCCGTGCGACTGGACGGAAATGAGCATATTATCGAAATGATGCGCGCAGACGAAGAACTTCATATGGACTCGCCAGAAGAACTAGCAATACAGTCTGAAAGACGATTACAAGAAGAAAAGAGAAGGAGAAGAGACGTGGTCCAAGGCTCCTCCTCGCTCTTCTCGAGAGTTTTCAAATTCATGCACCTAGAGAGGACTTTGATTGTCCTGGGTACTTGCTGCTGGCTGTGGTGGAGTCGTATGTAAAGTTCATTGACGCAAAGCAACAAGAAGATGCCGCTCTTCATAAGAATTAACAGCTTCCATATATTCCTATTCTATAGGTGTTTCCTGGTTTTGCGCTCATACTCGGGGTCACCGTGCAAGAAATAGTCAAACCGGACCGTACCACAGCATACCGCTGGATATCTTTCATGCTTGTAGTTGTTGCGTTTGCTTTGTTCAGGTATGTGTGTCAGATGCCTTTCAGAACGCAGCACTTTAGATGTCAAATCACCATTGCTAATGCATGATCCAAAAAGCACCTGGGCTCGTTCGGCACTATTTGGGAGAGTAAATGCTCTAGTAACAACCAAATTACGGCTCTTGATGCTGCAAAATTTGCTCAAGCAAGAAATGGGATTCTTCGATTCAAAACTAACCTCCATTGGAATACTTTGCAACAAGTTAGCAATGTGCTCTTATGTACCTTGTTTTGTGACGGAAGTTTGGTCTGAAATTGCACAACTCTCATTGTAAGCACGCTGTGCTATTCTTCCTGTTCGCTGTTACTCTACCTGCATCTAACGGACAATCCCGTGAACAGCACAGCCATTTACGGAATAGGATTATCCATGGCATTTGCTCCCACGTTGGCATAGGCATTATCTGTATGGTGTAATATCATTGCTTGGCACATGTCTGTAAACTGGGTTAGGAGGGGGCGGCTGTACTCCAGGGTCCTCCGACGATGGCAAAATAAAACATTCTAGTGACACCAGCTGGAATGCAATCTCATTAACATTGCTGGAATGTACATTAATGTCAAGGAGGGTGCTTGAGGAGTGACATGGGCCGGAATGCAAGATTACCCCCCCAGATAACCTCTGCTTATGTCACTATAGTCAATAGGGGCGGTCGAACCATTTGCTGCCCTATACTTTCTAGCGCGACGCGACACCTCACCTCCACCTCGTCTCCGACCTCCTGCAGCCGAAGGAGTCGGATCCGCCACACCAGTACTTCCTCAGCAACCATCACAGCCGATGGTCCCTATCGCAGTTTCGGAACAATACCGGCCTGACGGAGAGACGCGCACGACAAGAGTTCCGCCGGTCGTTACAGCGTTTTGCCAGTGATAGAAGCAGCGCGGAAGGCGTCAGGGCTCGAGAGCTGCTAAATCAACGTTGCAGCACGATGGTACGTTCAAAAGCTTTAGTATATTATATGGTGGGTGGAAACCACACGAGGCTAGTCCGGGTCGCTCGCCGCAGCCCACCTTCCTTGCGGAGGTGCCCTCCGGCCAGCCCTTCCCGGGCGTGAAGTGTCTGGACGGTCGTCGTTGAATCTTACTCTTTCCGTGCGAGTGCGGTCAGTGCTCGTTAAGTGCCGTTAGAGAACTTTCAAATAAAAAGCGCCAGATTTTGCTAGCTGGATATTACTCAGCACTTCCTCGCTGTGCTCAGTACTACCAGAGGAATAGCCGCTTGTGCCTTGCGAGAAGTGGTTTCCATCTACCATCTTCTTGCTGATTACTGAAACTCATATCACTAGACACGCATGGCCCCAATTTCGGCTGGAAAGCAGACTACAAATAAGTTTTTTACGTCAGGCGGGGTGTGCAACGCCATTACCGGAGCGGGGACAATCCATGTACAATGTGAAGGGAGAAACGTAACTAAACGGCAGGCGGAATCCTCCTCCCAAGAATTGGCAGCGGCACTTAATGTCTGTGATTTGAACCATTTGATTCTACTTTGATATATGACGCAGAAAAAAATGTCCAAAAGAACGCATACCTTAGAACTTATATTAACTTACTTATTTACACTGAACTGTACATATTTACTATTCTATCCATCTTACTCATCAGTCCCTCATACGCCAACCCTTGAAGCAGTTGGGACGTTCGCCCGCCTTTGTGAACACCATGGCTGGATGGCTGTTGGGTAGGTCCAAGCCGGCCCCATTCCTCTCCTCCACATACTGCAAGATGGTATCTAAGGCCGTTTTCGGCTTACGCATGCCCTTCCCATGCCACTCAAACCCATCAACTTTCAACATATGGTCACGGAGGTAAGGAGCAAAGTCACCAGTAACCATGATGTGTCCACGGTCACGCACAAGCCTCCCATCGTTGATCGCAGCATCAAAGGCTGCAAGGACATTCGTGAGGGCAACCTTATGGACGATGGGAGCGTTCAGTACAGGAGTGGGCGCAGGTCACTATTGGCACCGTCGTCGGCTAATGTGGTGTGGACCGCACAAGATTTGATAGAGAAAGGCCAACCAACAACCCGCCGGCATCCTGCCAAATCTGCACCCGGAAGCCGCGTTAATGCGACGTCTTCATCTCCCCGTCAGCGTTGGCGCTGCAAATCGCTCTGACGCTACGGGGGCAAGCTGATGCTACGGGCCAGCTGACGCTATGGGCAAGCTGATGCTACGAGGGCAAGCTGACGCTACGGGGGCTACGGGCAAGCTGATGCTATGCGAAGTGTTCATCAAGTCATAGATGTAGGACCGCCACAGAGTACCTGCCCCTTCCTACGACGATACCCAGAGGAACAAGGGCAATGTTTTCGGAGTTTTGCGATATTGGCCGCTGGGTGTCCGTCGATGTTTGCGAAGTGATGATGTGATGCGTATCTTGAAGATGTCTGACGGGGGTATCAGGAGCATGGCTGTGAAGGTACAAATGTAGGGGAAGCAGGGTCAGCAGCACGAAAGCGAGCGCGCGCATGCTGGTCCTTCACACTGCGTCGATACCGGCAATCCGATCCGGAGATTTGCTGCCACAAGTGCTTCTCCTCTGGCCTTTTGTCGTCGATATACGTGGCCCAGGAGTCATGCGAAACTACCTATCTCGTTGAAACGAGATGACATCGAACAAACAATGGACAAGTCAAAATTTGCTCGGTTCGACATACGGCGGTTAGATTCCCGTTCGAGTCCCAATGGAAGAACGACGCGCAGCATGTCATTTGACAGTCAGTGAGGCGCCCAAGCAGTCGAAGATTGCTGAGATATAACTGTGCAGAGCTTGTAGCCTCCGGACCACCCGGTTGGGAAGTCTCTCCAGATCCCACTATCACTGCAGCCGACCATGTGGAGGGGAGATATTTTCGCCTCTTTCTGCAACGCAAACTCCTGTGAGGATGTTCCGTAGCATCCGTAAAAACCCTTATCCCACACAAACAAAATCTCGATGGCGTCGGTCGGATACTCACGATGGAAGTGTACTAGCAGATGCGGCGCAACGTTGTACAATCATCTCGGATGGTTATACTTCGGATGAAACCGAACCACAACAATGTTAGCAATTCGGTTAAGGATTTCATGCTGGTTGCCCGACCACCTGTGAGCCTATTTACCGGAGTCGATGGAGCCGACCGAACTTTCTCTGGATGCTTTTGGACTCCGCTCCCACGAAATAAACCAGTTTTACTTACGGATCATACGTAGCCGTAGATCCAGATGTATCACTCCACAACCTCAATGGCATCAATTTTCCCGAAAAAACCTCCGAAAATGCCGTTAGGTTCCTATCAAAAGTATGTCTGCCTTCGGTCTTAATCACGACCGCCGTCCTTTCCATATGAACACTGTCCGCCGCTCCTGACAGGAGCTCGGACCTCTGGGGGGCCTTGCATTCCACCCCTCAATATGCAATGCGGACAATGGAGAGCCAGCATGCGGCTGTTTATCGAGTAATCTAGGCGGTACTCAGGAACACCTCTTGAAGAATTGGGTGCTAACCAAGTTCTTCTCGGTTTTAACGGCAGTTACGGAACTTGTTCACATATTGTTTGCTTGGCGAAGCATCTGTCTTTACAAAAATGTGCAATCCCGATAAGGACTCGGACGACTTTGTAAAAAAGCCTGTATCTCACCTGCTCTATTTACCTTGCTTTCCCTTAAAAAGTTAAGTAACATCCGTTCGCCTGCCGCTGGCCATTTCCTGTGCTAGAAGAAAAGGACTCTGTTCATCTTCTGAGTGCCATGTTTACCCGTTACCTTGCCGTGGCTTCTGATGAAGAAGGGGAATGGCAAGCCGAACCCCGATTAATGCAGGCCAAAATCCTTTGTGTGTCACCATTCGTTTTACGCGGCATCTACGCTGCGATCACCTCGATTGAACTGTGGACATCATTCGGGGTAACCAATTCCGACGGAAGTTACGGAACACTTTCACTGAGAAAGTTGTGTTTGTCTGGGAATAATATGTTTGTTTCAAACATCACTCCCCCGACCGTCTCCCACTTTCGGTTCTGCTCATTTGTTTGATACTGGTATTTGTAGCTGCCGTAAGAGTCAAGATATGATCGTTATCTTTGACACCAGCACATGCACAAAATCTAAGTTACGGGATGAAACGGAAGTATCCAGCGAAGTGCTCGAGGACCTGCCCTTGTAAAAGAAGGATCAAAAGGTCTGGAGGGTGAGTGATACAAGGGTGAACAGCCTGCGTCAGACTGTCATCGGTAGAATCATAACATCTTCCGGCAAAAAGTTCCGTAACGTCCGTAGCTTCCGTCAGCCGATCGTCAGCCAGCATGCTTCGCCGTACCATCCCCGTAGGGAATGTCGCAGGAACAGAAGTCAGATGTACCCAACTTAGTCGTTGGATCCGCCCTTGGATATGCAGAACGAACAAATGTGAGGAGACGAAGGCCCAGAGGCTTGACATTTTTGCAAAAGTTCCACGACCTTTGGAGCTCTCTGCTCCAATTTCTCCTCATCTTTTGCGTTCTGTACAGTCTCGTTTCATGGGCGGTAATTGTGGGCCTTGGGACTCTGCCCACCTTGCTGGTCGTCCAAAGCCGCGCTACAAAATCTCGTGGTGACGGAATCAGAGGTTACGTTGAAACAAACGATGAGAGAGTGTGTTATGTTCGTGAGATTCTCTATGGCATCAGCGCCGTCAAAGTTCAGGCCCTCGAAGCCTATTTCATGGAGAAAATTGGGGGCGTGAGCGTCAAGCAGCTCACCTTTCTGAAAAAGGTACCACCCCTTAGCTGCGCGGAAAACGTGCTTATATAAACTGCAAAATATCGTAATTGCACGTCAGCATTGATGATACTCGATCACTGGTATTGCTCTCAATGCAATGTATTTCTCGCCAAGAAGGACGAATCACAAGTGTTTTTCTGCTCCAATATGATATATCCGCTACGAGCTTCCTTGTGACGAGTCCACGTCGAGTCACCCCTTTGACTTGCGGGTTCGTACAATGCAACCGCCTAACGGAGGCTGGCCGTAGACCTCCGTCGCAGCAAAGCTAGGTCCAAAAGTCTCCCTGCGCCCACGGACTGCCAGCTTCGATTTAGTCTTCGTAATACGGTCAGCAATCCGGCCGATGGTGTGTAACGTTTTCTGTCGTAGCACATCAGCCAATTACCAAAGGATGCATTGCATGCGGCGAACTTAACATACCTCAATCCTAAGGTTCAAGTATATGATATCAACAGCGGTTGCAACGCTCTTGATGGTGCCGGGGTGTTTTGCTCTACGGAGTGTGCCGAGCATGAAAATTCCTGCGGTTCGCCACCTCATGGCGTACACAGTTTGCCAATAGTCTGAGAGCAGAAACGAGAAGAGATTAGCAACCACACACAGTCGTGCAAACGAGCATTTGGTGCGCATACCATAACCCTGACTTCCAAGAACAAACAATTGGGACACCTCTGCGGGATCGCAGCCTTGATGGTCGGAGAGGAATGTAAATAGAATGTCTCGAAGACACACAGCCAAGTCCACGCGATCGGAATGGAACTTGCCAAAACCCGGCTTGGGGAAGCCTCCGGATCTTAACGCGACCAGACCTTCCAGCCGGTGATCTGAGTCCGCCAGAATAATGCGCAGGTCGCACTTTTGACCGGCAACATTTTTGATGTCCGCGGATCGGGCGGTGTTGCGCGCAAGCATACTGCCCAGACTTTGGACCTCGCCTTCATCCGTTTTCCATAGCTGCTGATAGGGATCCACCAAGGTTTTGATCATGAAGGCAGTCATTTTCTGGTCCACGGTACATTCGGACGCGTGTTCGGCGTGACGTTGTAACGCCATCAAATTTTGAAGACATTCCTGATACACGCGACTATCTGAACGTTTAGTAGGGGCAGAAAAACCATTCGAAACGTCGCTCCGGATCCGATGTTGCATTTCATATTACTCACCGTATTTTGTTTCCCCATTTGTCATATCGTTTCTCTTCTATTTTATCCAAAAGATCATCGAAATCATCCCACGAGCCGTCAACTTTTTCTTGAATATCGTCAGAAATGTTTTCCAACAACGTTCGTTTTTCCTTTTCCAGACTCTCAAGCTCAACTTCCTGATAAAAGTCGACGCGCATTTCCTCCAATTCTTCAAAAGTGAAAATATCTGCTCTACTGTTAGTGAAAAGGCAGGAAATATCCTTTTCTGCGAAGTGCTTGCCTGCGATCACTTTATCTGCGCCTGAGACGTCTATTATACCCCACCAGATCAAGGATATCTCACGATGCTTATCATTGAGTTTACTGCGAGCATCGTTGATCGTTTGGAGTACGTTCTTTCCGCTTTTGAGCGTCCACTCCATAAAGGAAGCAGGATCAGCGGTCCTGACGCCGTTGGCTTTGGTGTTCGGCACAAACATCACGTTCGGATCTTCGAAAAGGGTGTCCACGTTCGCGTCCTCACCGACGTTATCAAGTGGGACGTGGCCGACATCATCATTGCTGATGGCGACGCCCACTTGATCCACCCACTCTTTAACTAAAAAATAAATCAATGAGCTGCGTGTTTTTCCTTGAAAACGAGCGCAGACTCCCTACCTTTTTGTGAACTTTCCGATTCTACCACAGTTTCATCAACGCTGGACTCCGTCTCCGAAAAGACGGCTGGGGTTCCGAGGGCTTTTTGAACCAAAATTTGAGCCCCACTTTGGTGGGCAAGGGATATGGCTGCCGCTTGAGCACAATCAGCCGCTCGTTTTGTTCTATGAGCTATATTTGTGAGCACCGAAAAGTCGGCCGACTCGCAAAACGACTTGAGCTCGTCATAAGCTGAACCGTTTCGGGCCTAGGTTTGCGAAGAACTTCAGCAAAAGTGCTCAATATGAAGGCCGCCCGCCAAAAGCACCTTGCCTTCAACGCTGCCCCAGTTCTTATTGCATGGTTCTTATGTGTTTCTGCCTTCACATGCGGTATGAGGTGGTTTATGTCGTGCAGGAGCGCGCGACGAATGTCCTTGAAATTCTTGGGGCCGTCCTGCGACACCACATATTTCGCGAAACCCTCCACTGTCCAGGCTCCTCCTTTTTGATCTCGCCAAAAGTCTTGATAAAAACGGATGCCTCGCGTGAGACGAGAGATTTAGGGCACCCAAGATTTATGAAATAACCGTGGCCAAACGTACCGCCGCGATGCACGGTCGCAAGGCCAAAGTCGGTGATCCATTTGCGCCCGACTGCGCTAGAGGTGGCGGAGCGCTTGCTGCTTTGGCCATCTGACCGGGAGCTTTTGCGTTTTGGCATGCTGTATAGAACGCAGAGGAGCTGCAGGTGAACAATGGGTTAACTGTACAGTAGGGCAGCAGCAGAGAGCGGAACAAGACAAAAGCGCCGGGTTAAAAAATAAAGCAGTTTGTTTGAGCAGGTGGTGAGGGATGTTGACCGCCAGTCAAAGGGCACGCAAGCTGGGGAGGGAGCGAAGCGGAAAAGAGCTCTGTCGTCCGATGCACAAGTGACAAACGAACGACGCGACACGCGCAGGCGCGACACAGTCCCTGTCCGGACGGTCGGACAGCTGGCCCACGTAGAGTATTGTGCACTCGGCCAACCCTGGGGACCCGGGCCGGGCCGGCAAACGAACTAGTGGTGGCAATGACTTGACTCAACTTTGACTTTGACTTGGGACCCCAAGTCAAGTCATGACTCGGAGTCATAATATACCTGTTTTGGGATTTTCGTCATTGGAGTACTCTGACATACTGTCATAGGACAGCTCATGCACTTAGCTAATAAACCCAGGTCAAAACACAGAGATAAGGTACTCTCATATGTAGAAATTGCATGGTAGAAGTCTTTGTCAGTCTTTAATTGTGTCATGTCTGTTTGCATGATTGAAAAAGGCCTGGATCTAGCGTTGCGACCATGCGATCAACTGGTTGACGGTTCATGTCCGAATCTCGATCATAAATGATTTATAAGCACGTCTGGTCATGTGGGATCACGCCAGTACCCTATTCTACGGAGTACCCCTCGGGCCCACCACTAAAACGAACGCATCAACTTGAACAACGCGTTCCCCAAATCGTCGTTCCGTCCGTACTCCCTTTTCGAACCCCCCAGGTATCTATCTCTTCAAAGGCAAGTCGGACTCTTCTTTAGGATATGGCGACAGCAATCGTAACCCTAGATGCCGCGCCGCAATTTGGATAGTCTTGTGCGTCACGCACTGGCTGCAAATGCCGCGAAATGGAGACTCCGGGAAACGTTTAGCCGCCCTTGTGCCGTTAAACGGGTTTTCAGTATCTAACTAGATACTGAGAGCTTCAAACTCCTAAGGACGATCTGATGGGGGTCTGCGCCGGTTCTGTCCCGCGCAGACCTCTCGGCGGAAGAAGTCTATCTGTGTGAGAAGCATGCCATAGTGCCCTCGTGATTTTTGCTGGTTAAAATCAGAACCCGCGCCGCAATTTGGATAGTCTTGGGGCTTTATGCCCTGGCTGCAAATGCCGCGAAATGGAGACTCCGGGAAACGTTTAGCCGCCCTTGTGCCGTTAAACGGGTTTTCAGTATCTAACTAGATACTGAGAGCTTCAAACTCCTAAGGACGATCTGATGGGGGTCTGCGCCGGTTCTGTCCCGCGCAGACCTCTCGGGGGGAGAGGATCACCATTGCGTATGCTTTGAACCGATGGTCTTCGCTGGGTTGCGCCTTGATTATGCCTTAAAACTGATACTAACATCGCTTTAAATATCATCCTCTCATCCAAGGGGTTTCGCTTGTCAACACCAACCCGCCCTGGATTTGCATTGTGGCATCGTCACCCCCACACGGCTGCTCGGCTTTACTCGGTCTTGTTTGGGTGTCCTTTACCAAGGTCGGTAGTCGGGACCGGTCTAAATTCGCTGCTCTGCAGCTACGACGGACAGGGTGAAGGAAACGTCTTTAAGCAAGTCTTTCTTAGCCTACTCATCTTGACCACCGCACTGGCCGGAATCGCAGTGACTTCCGCTGCTGGTTATTTTGCTGGCCGCCTGTTCCACGCTAATAATGACACCCTCACCACCGTCGCCTGGCACAGCAAACACCGCAGTATTTTCACCCCAATCCTCTTTATCTCTCATCCAATCCTACTGTGATTATGAAGCGTCGCTATGATTGTAACAGCAATCAGGTGTCTTTGCATTATAAGTTGATCAACAACGCCCAGCTAACAAGCAGCGTAATGTGGCTAGGTGCATTCTCAGACTTATAATGCAACTGACGTAGCACACATGTTTGGTTACAAGATGCTGTTTTTCAATCCAATCTGAAGCACGTCCTGTTTGAATAATGAAGACCCAACCTGTCAACCTTCCAGAGCTATTTTTGCTGAAAAACAGTGATGTCCAGATGGGCATCATGCCCTCGTTGCTTAGAGGCCGTTTGGCAAAGCAATTAGACGCAAGGTAGAAATTGAGAATTTCTCCAAAGATCGTCATAACAGAACCAAAATCCGTCTCACTGTGTGTAAAGCACGACCAGACATGTAGCTACCATATGAGTTTCATCATGTGTTATGCGATGTGTATTGCAAATCGAATGCTTTGAGCCGTAATACTGTAGTAACTTGGTTGGGTTTGGGTAACATTCAGATCAATGCAAATGGTGGAGTTGCCACATTTGCGCGCAGATATTTTGTTACTGTGTCATCATGGCAATGCGACTCAACATGTGTGGATGTGTGAATGTGTACTTGCACGTATTTCTGTATACGTGAGCAGGTCAACATTATGTCTGTCATGCACTTAGGGTTAGGGTTAGGGTTAGGGTTAGGGTTAGGTTAGGGTTAGGGTTAGGGTTAGGGTTAGGGTTAGGGTTAGGGTTAGGGTTAGGGTTAGGGGTAGGGTTAGGGTTAGGGTTGGGGG
>QEAR01000056.1:83609-135174 GCA_006535965.1 Spizellomyces sp. 'palustris' | reverse complement strand
TGCCAGCTGGTTCCTAGCCAAGATTTTGATGCTCCCAACATTCTAGTGTCCTAACTTGCGATGCCAAACTTGTTCGAGAGGCAAATATTTGCATGTTCTCTTGCATGAAACATGTATAAACCGCCGCCTAGAGTTCCCTGAATCACTTGCTGACCGTTCGAAGTCTTGATACAGCATCCCTTGTTGCCAAATTCAACTTTGGCACCGTTTTCAGTGGCTCTTCTTACTGAAAACAAGTTCTTTTCGAGTTTGGGAACAAACCACACATCTTTGAGAGTACAGAATCGATTTCTGTCTGTCTCAAGTGTGATCTGGCCTTTCCCAATCGCCTGAGTTGGTAAACATTTCAACTGCGTAGTTTTGGCTTTTGCACTTTGTCCGCCAGGGATTTTGCTTCACAAAGGCCTGTTGGGTCCACGGCAAACCGTCCATCAAACCATGAAAAACGTCACCATCACTGTTGCAATGCATCCAGGTTTCAGCAGGAATGAAGAGGCACAGCCATAACGAAATCTCGAATGCATCCGGGTCCAAAGAAGCAAACCAATTTAGTCATCCCAAACCACACTGTTCCAATATGCCGTCAAGATAACACAACTTTCCCTCCAAATCATCCAACCAGACAGCCATATTTGCGGAACGGTATCGAGCCAAGAAGGGCCTACTGCACCCTCCTGAATATCGCAGTTTGAAAAGGTGCGCGACATCTGCTTGAAAGGAGACTCCATTCGGCTTCCACCGAGCCTTCCCGTTTGAAATTGGCTCCAGACCGACTCAGCTGCGGCGCTGTGAACTGCCCGGATATTCTTCTGATATAAACTGCCTGTACTCTGCCCACCCCCTGGGCATTTACTGGGGAAATACAGCACCAATCCTGGCGTCCGCAGGTTCCGGCGGCCAAAAGCGCAGATATCAGGAAAAAGACTCGGAGGACATCAGTTCGCCGGAGCTCTATTCCGGAACCGATTTCGCTGCCTCCAGCGCTTTCAGCGCTGTTGGACAGTCGGGTACGCGCGAAAGCAAACGCATGAGACTTGACGGCAGTGAGGATATCCTGGAAGAGCCGGTTGAGATGATCAACGCAGTATCACCTAGTGGCGCCGCGAATGGGTACTTACAAGGGGGGGCGGTTAGTAACGGGAAGGCAAGAGGGCTGCCAAAAAGTCAAAGACAAGAGGAATTGGTGCGTCTTATAATTCAGTCGCTGCAAGATTTAGGCCTTAGGTAAGCTAGCATCAAGACGCTGTAGCATGGAGAACTTCCGCACCCGATTATACTGAACATGTGGTCACAACTCTCAAATTTATAGAGATTCTGCAGAAGCAGTTCAACGTGAGTCCGGATATAGCCTGGAGTCACCCGCTGTAAGCCAATTTCGACAAGGAGTGCTGTCAGGAAACTGGGAAGCTGTGGAAGACCTATTACCGATCTTGGATATCAACGCACAAGACTTTCAGGTAGAATCGAAAGTCACCGCACGGCTAGCTTTGCAAATTAAATATCAACGTAATATTGTACCTTTGCAAAGACCATCACGTTTCTCATCCGAGAGCAGAAATACTTGGAGTTATTAGAGCAGCAAAAAACTAAGAAAGCGTTGGCTGTGTTACGGCAAGAATTGGCGCCTATAAACGTCAATTTACACAGGCTTCATGAGCTCTCGAGGTACGAATGTTAATGGATTCTGCTGGATACGACACGCTAACTCAGTGCCAACCAAAGCTTTATCATGTGCACTGATATCGACACATTGCGATCAAAAGCAAACTGGGACGGAGCCGACGGAAAGTCGCGTGCAATACTTCTAAGCAAATTACAAAGTAAGCCAACAGTGGAGGAGCGAATGTGCACTATGCCTTAACCTTCCCTTTGTTTACACTCAGAACATATTCCTTCCGCTATAATGATACCGGAGCGTCGTCTCGATATTCTACTGGATCAAGCTATTCAATTACAAAAGATGAACTGCCTGTATCACAACGTGTCCGAGGAGTCGACCTCGTTGTACGTGGACCATTCTTGTGATAGGTACCTAAATTACATCAGTTCAAAGATTACAGCTTTACAAAGAATTCACTTTATGTTCCACAGGAACCGATTTCCGTGCGTCACAACACACATCTTTGAAGAGCACGCAGATGAAGTCTGGTTCCTTGCATTTTCTCATGATGGCAATTATCTGGCTTCGGCTTCAAAGGATATGACCGCTGTTATTTGGAGTGTGGGGGTTAGTCTTCTTTTTTGTGATCAACCAATGACACTTGACTGACGCCACATGAAAGGAATGGAAACTAGTCCATGTTCTAGCCGGACATACAAATGCAATTTCCTTTCTGGCATGGAGCCCAGATGACGGTTTGCTCTTGACCGGGTCTAACGATAATTCGCTGAAAGTGTGGGATCCGAAAGTACGTTGGCCCATGTTACGCCATAGGACGCAAACCTCTTTATTCAACATTTTCCTTACTTTTAGACGGGAGGCTGCATAAGCACGTTCTCTCGACATACAGACACGGTGACATCTTGCGCCTGGCTTCCAGATGGGAAGCATTTTGTATCCGGGAGCGTTGACAAGCACATTTACCTGTGGAATCTCGAGGGCGAACTTTTGCACAAATGGTCTGGGGTACGCGTGACAGATCTGGCCGTGGCCAAGGACGGAAATATTATGCTAGCCATATCTGAGAAGAAGATTCGAATCTATAATTTGCTGGATAAATCCGAGATTGGGTATGTCGCGTACGTCTTGACCTTTGACCTACAACTTGCCAACTGAGATATATGGGGGTCTATAAAGTGCGCTCCCCGAAACAGATTCTATCACGTCAGTGAGTATTGCCGATGACTGTCAGCATGTGCTGGTCAATCTCTCGATACAGGTACGATGTGGTAGTATGGTGGTACCTTGTGGACACCCGAAAACTCAAACCCTATTCCAGGAGGTCCATTTGTGGGACCTGGAAGAGAGACGCCTCGTCCGCAAATATGTAGGTCAAAAACAGGGGCGATTTGTCATTAGATCATGTTTTGGTGGACTTCACCAGAATTTCGTTTTGAGTGGGAGCGAAGGTATTGCCAACACTTACAACAAATCATGCTCTGGCAGTGGTTGGTTGATTATAATCCCATTGTGTAGACTCGCTAGTATACGTCTGGCATCGAGAACGCGGGGTTCTGATCGAATCATTACCTGGGCATACAGGTACCGGCGAAGCGCCATATTGAGATACCACTACAAGCTCACCTCGTCCTATTGTGCTGTAGGTTGCGTCAATTGCGTCAGTTGGAATCCGAAACGGAACATGTTTGCGTCCGCATCAGATGATCACACAATACGAGTCTGGGGCCTAGCGCCAGGCAATGCTTAACAGCTGTGCGATCTTCACCATTCTGCCTTAGTATAACTATCCCTCCCCTTTTTCTTGTGTATATGGTAGCGGCCTTTTGAATATACGCCTTTTTCACCTATTGGAATGAAAATCGAGTCTCTGCGCTATTGTTGATTGATCCATCATATCAAACTTGATCACCAAAATGCGTCACTGACGCTCAGTCTGGGTACTAGTGAAAGTATAAAAATCAATTGAGCTCCCTATCCATATACAAGAACACTCCACCCTCCATGGTCCCAATTTAAGCCGTAGCAACTGGGGCTTCGACACTCTGTTCGACGGGGGCGGCAGTGGGAAGAGCGATGGGGGCAGGCACAGGGATGTCCTCCTCCTTTGGCTAAGTATGGATGGCTCTTGTTAACCTTTGGATATACGCAGCTTTAAAATTGAGAAATTTCTTTACCTCCAAGATGGTGACGTTGTCGGGAAGTGGCTTCTTGGGTCCGACCTTTCCTGTGGGGTCCCATTCGAGCATGATCTTCACCCGAATACCCAAGACACCTTGACGCAAGAGAACGTGGCGGGTAGCGTGGTCAATGTAGTCGCGGGTGGGTTGACCAGAGTGAATCTGTTACAAAATGTGAGTGAGTTCATTGTATTGACATCATCAGTGTTCTCTTTCCGAACTTACCATGAAACCGTCCACGAATTTCATAGACTTTGCACGGGCACCACGGAGCTTACCCGATACAACAACTTCGCAACCTTTGGCACCGGACTCCATGATAAAACGGACGACACCGTAGCAAGCCCTACACAGAGATGATCATATCAATATCACATGCCTGTCGAGTGCCGTAGTCGAAATACCCACCTCCGCACAGCCAAACCACCAAGAAGCTTGTAGCGGAGGGACTCGGCCTGGGCGATGGCGCAAAGACCACGGTTGTTAACCTTCTCCGCGTAGAGCTCGACAGTGTTCTCAGGGAAGTTGAACCTCTTCTGGACGACAGAGGTCAACTCGCGGATACGGCGACCCTTCTCACCGAGAACGTTCTGGGTACGAGTAGCCCGGATAATGATCTCGGTACGGGCAGGGGTGACGCGGACCTCAACACCTGAGTAACCTTCCTCGGCCAACTCACGAGTAAGGAACTCGTTGAGTTCGGCGAAGAAAACACCGTCGGCTACGAACTACGGTTAACGGAGGGGGACGGCGTCAGAATGTGGTTTAGGTGAATCGCAAATCGGGATTCACAGTCATGACGTGGTCGTCCTCACACCCAGTATCCATCCATCCAGGCTATGTATGATCCATCCATCCATCCACCAGAAGCCATCCACCAGCCTCCTAATCCATCATTCAGCATCGCTCCCTTCTGTCATTATCGGGTCTGCCATAGCTCCGCCAGTATCCTTGTCTCTTCCTACTTCTCGCAGTTAACCGAACCATGCATGGTAACCCAAGTTCCCATGATCAGCATTTGCCGACATCTCCCAGACCCCCCGTCGCAAACAGTTCTTCTGGCCAAAAGCAAGCGCAACAGACGTAGACTTGATCTAATTACCTTTCTCTTCTTGGAAATCTGAGCCATTGCGTGGACCGTTGCGAAAGAGAGGGAACGTTACTAGTCCCCGCTGCTGTACCTAGTTATTCGCAGATTCAAAGATTTTTTCACGTGATATCTGTCACGTGATTATAGCCATGGATGACTTACCATCTTCCATGCTTTCATTCCACAACCGACATGCAAGCTAACGTCAGTCAACAGCGATTGCAATGTGTCTTGGTCAGTTCTGTATAAGAGGATTCAGGTTGTTCTTCCTTTACTATACTATGACGAGTTGCTATCAGAATCCACTGTCTTGTCAAAAGGCAAAATGTGCGCCAGTGAAGGACTGATGGGAATGCCATTTTGCGGTCCATCTCGTCCCTTGTCAATGGTTATGTCGGCGGTACCGCTAACGGTCGGCTACCGGTATGTGCTGTTAGGGACCTGGCAAATGGGGGTTGTCGAATTCGGATGGTTACGTAATCCAAAGACGCGGTACCGGAAGCGTGACCTAATCGCGCGTTTGCGCAGACCACGTCGGGTTTCTCTCCTGCGCGCACTGCTGGGCGATATCCCTTGTCACAAACAATTGAGAAGAAAGGTTTTCAAATCTACTTATTGCAAGCAAATCCATCGAGCGCGAAGGAGAGCATTCAATAGATCCCTTGCCTTTCTCCGAACAACCCTCGAGACGAAACGATTTTGAGCTACCACAACTTGTGACTTTGGACGCGCATGATGATATAAAGGAGCCTCAACACCCAAAAGCCCTTCAGTATAACCCTTTCTTTCCATCAGCAACCCTAAACTCATAAGGAGAGCCATAGAGCCATGAAACGGATCCGGACAGTCGACGAGGAGTCTAGGAGAGATCTCGTAGCCATACAGCACGACTCTGTATTTCACAATGATCAGCTAAACAAACGACGGCGTACCTTGGGAATGAGTTATAGCGAGTTATCAAGCGCTGGATTTGTGGAGGCCGGTGTTGCTTTGGATGTTAAGGCGACATCCGCTCATGTTTCGCATGGAAACCCACTTTCACGGATAGAAAACATACCGCATGTCAGCGATCAGCAAGTTGATGGTATCGCATTACGCGCTGCCTGTGGGCAGTCGACGGAGCAGCGCTGTATTATTATCGACGAAGTCATGCGAGCATGGGATTCGAGTTTGGATTTGTGTAAAGCCACACTTGAAGCTTGTAAGACGATTCTTGACAAGGTTACCTCCAACGTAGCTGGAAATGACATCTCGCATATGGTGAAGACAATATTTTTTCGCATTCATAATACGTCATGCATCTCAATTATTGATTCTCAGGGGAGCGAGAAATTGCATGGATGGGCAGCGGCGGCTATTTGGGTGCAATCCCATGTTGAAAAGTGCCACGTCTGTCCAGACGGCACTCTCTCTGAATCATATGGGCCACCCATGCGGATATCAAGGCTACTCGATTGCGCCCTATTGAAGAGGTACCTATGCACCGCGAGGTTCTTTTCCTCTCATCTGTCTAATGTGTGCTCCAAAATAGGAGCAACACCCCGATCCAGATAAAAGATCTGCCGTCGCTCATGATCGAATTCAAGCTACTTGTGACGGCACTTCAGACTGATCTTCACCCTGTCTTATACCAGAGATTGACGGCCGATCTCCACTTAGCGGAAACGTTACATCAAACCATTACTCGCGCTTTTGGCCTGTTTGATAACGTGTTCAAAGGGCTGCTTCGACATACAACTAACTCGGAGCGGATGGGAATAGCTATGGGTGATGAGTTCTTGGATGCTGTCCATCGCTTTGCGTGGATATTTTTCTTGGTTGGTGCTGGTACGCCGTCGATCTCAATATGAAGGATTTTGTTACTCTGAAGTATGGCTCATCGTTGTCTTTAGATGCACATTTCACCGTACCTTGGCCAGAAAATGACGTTGAGACGTGGTGCCTTTACTGTGTGCTCTTTGTTGCGATCCAAGTTCCGGTGGATAAGCGCAGAGTGATTAGAGAAGGTGGGCTGGGTGTTTTCCACAATATATGCAGCAAGGTCCATATTTAACGCTTGATTCAGTTTTGACGTTTGTTAGCCTTGAAAATACGTCATCTGTTGACCAGTGCATCGCGGCGGGTGTCGAACCGGACGCCGACTGGAGAGACTATTACACCACTGTGCGAAAATGGCTCTGTCAAAAGTACAGCAAGGACACCGCTCATTTCTCGCGACATGAGCAGGACTCAATTGAGCGGGTGCTGACTGTACGTTGTCATGCAACGAACATTATCCATCTGGACACACACGAGCACCATGATAACCGCTCTTTCATTCACAACAGATGCTGATGCAACACAAAACGCAGCCGTTTAAGCACGAGCAAATACGAGTTCTTAACCCGCAAATCCCATGGTCCATCTACGACGGTGCTGTGGACCCTGGGCGCTTATTGTACAGTAATATCGAAGATTTGAGCCGATGGTACGATACGATATTGCTGGAGAAGCCGTATGAGTTTGATGGTAGGCTTTTCAGGCCCCTAAGTAGAACAATAGGTATGCGATCAATTGTAGTCCAACTTTCCCGCCTCAGGAAGCATAAGGAGGGCAAGGTATTTGTAGTGTACTTATGCTATATTCTTCTTTAGCCACTCCACGAAGATTTTGCAGAACGCCCCGTATGTCGGTTACGAAATCCGCGAGTTCGCGGAGCTTAAAAGCCGCATTTGAGCGGGCTAGTGTTTTCAATGTATGGTCACGTCCAGCGCATCATCTTCCGACGTTGCCCTTACGTCTCATCCTCTGAATCTACACTGTTCAGAATCTAATGGCAGCCACTCCCTACTTGGCCCGCTCCATCTCTGGAAGAGGAACAAGAGGGGCACCAACGGAAGCCGATCGGCACCAGTTACAAGAGAAGTTTGCGGGGATGTTCGCGAACGATGTGGGTGTCCTAGAACGGTTTGGATGTTGACGTCCCATATTACACACCTAACTTTCACTCTCCGGTTTCAGTCTTTAGACCCTGCCACCATTACTTCCAGACTCTTGGCCTCGTACATATCACACACGCAGATTCGTGCCATCATAAATCGAGTGGAAACGGTGACAGGTAGCTTATGAAAATTAACAAGCCGCACTTCGGAGGCCGATTATTTACCACGTGCATATCTGCCCTGACAGCAAATCTCCCCCATGACCCAATCCGCGAACCAGCTTGGTCTTACGGTGTCAAGCTATATTATCGATTCATGGAAGATTTATTGGGTAGCCCACATGCACGAACATCAAAGGTGTGTGAACCTTACAGCTGCAAACCTTCAAAGTCGGTGCTTATTGACGAACATCTCAATGTGACCTAGGACTTCTACCAAAAGTTGGTGGAAGACGGACAATTCCATCGCTGCCTGCTGTTTATTTCATTGGAAATTGTTCGATACATGTACAAGGTGCCACAGCGTCTGGATGCTAATCGAGTATCCTCAATGGTTAACCCAAACCTCTGCCGAACAGTTCGACAAACCATTCACGAATGATTTAATACATCAGACGCAATGTCATGTTGTGGTGTTGGCGATGATATTAAAGATGGTGCAGCAAGGCGATTTTTGGGTATGTGAGAACTACAACCAGAGCTCACACACGTACAGACGTTCATCAAAAAAGTTTGTTTGTAGTTGCCTGGTTGGATGAGCAAGCGACTGGTAGAGATCGAGGAGCGAGTGCTGGAGACGGAGTTGTGGAAGTGCAGAAGATTTTATTCCATGTTGCGGGCTGCGGCTGGTGAGCGGTGCGATGGTGAGTGCGGTGATAAGACTATCTGTACTCTTTCAATGAAAGGAAACGTCTGCTCTTATGCGCCGTTGTTGTTTTTCCAGATGGAGCGTCACCAATGATACCGAAAACTGCTGCTTTTTACGGCTCGAAAATAAACCCCACTGAGTCGTCCATACCAGGCGAAATCAAAGGCATTCAGGTGCGCTCAAGTTGAGCACTATCCAGCGGATGGGAAGACAGCTAATAGCACAGTCCTTCAACAGTGCCTTTTGAGCCAAGCAACTCTGATGTCGATTGTTCGCCTGCGTCATCTTTGCACCGCACTCCACCTCTCTCCTGACACCGCACAGAAACTCCTCGAATGGGGCTTCAAGCACGAGCACCGGCATCACTTGCTTCAGAATCGCCATGTAGATGTGTACGTTATGGCATGTGTGTACGCTGCCGCAAAAATGGAGGGGAAAATTATGAAGTTCAAAAGTGTGGTGGAGGGATATAGAAAGCAGCCGCAGTTTGATGAGAAGGTAAGCTTGTATTTGGTGGTCTCTGTGGACGTGAGAGGAATCAAAGTAATAATTATATCAACCAGACGGCCACCTCCATCTATATTTCGCAATCTGAGCCTTCCGTGGACTTGATAACTTATTACAATCGCGTCTTCCTACCGATTCTACGAACGTACATGAACTCCATTGATGTGAGTAACTAAACAGTCAGCTTCCCATGTGCACCTCCTAAAGGACATACTTTAGACCAACTGCGGAGCTGCTCAGTCGACAACCACCACAACAGCAATAACCACAACCACCATCGCAAATGCAAGTGCACCAGTACCACCACCAACAATAGCACCGTCCCCTTCGCACCACCGCCTATCTGCCCTGCGTCCACCGATCGACTCGTCAGTCCCCACCATGACACCTCGCACACGACGCTACTGCGCAACGGAGAGCCCTTTGACAACCGGACGGGTATGTTTCAATACCTAAAGACAGCTGTCCAAAGCGCGACCGAGTAGGATTGCTGATATATCATTTCAGCAGAGAGATTTGGGATCAAGTAGAGGCCCTGTTACCTCCATGCGTCGCCTTTTCGGCGCCGACGGTCGTCCACCGCGGCTCCCGGACTCTAGGCCTCCCCGGGGTTGATGCTCTTGTGAAAAGCATTTGGAATCCACTGAAACAGGCGTCTCGACTGCGTAGAAGTTCCAGGGAGAAGAAATGGTCAGTACCCGCATAGAATTTAAGTTATTATGGCGAAATTCAGCAACGGAAGGGAAATGGGAAGCTGTGTTCAATGTAAGTATGATTAGAGCGACAACAAAGCTATGAGCAAAATCTCTGTTACGATAGTATATTATACATAAAAAACAACGTGTGTCCTAGAAAGATGGTTACTTGTGACTTCTAGCTGCTTCTTCTAGTAGTCTTGCTTGAAGTTTGCTGCCACCGCCTCCTGTAATGCATCCAAATGTCCCAAGCTGTGGGTGTTGGTGCGCCTGCATAGCCTTTTTGCGCTTTTCCCCTATGAAAGGACTTTCTGGCTCTGTCAATTTCTTGGTGGATGGTTTGACATTCAGCGGTTTGATCTTATCGTACAAAACTGGCTGCGCTTTATGAACTTGTTGCTTACGGAGGAGCCGTATTTGTTCTTTCTCGCGTTCCTATTTTGGGGAGGTCAATATCCAGCCTTACTTTACCACTGATCGTAATAGTGTCATAGGTAGACTACAGACCTCTTCATCCTTTTCCATCGCTTCCCTCATCTGTTGTTCGACAGCCTCTCTGTGTTTTCGTGACTCTTCAAACGCCCGCCTCTCCTCGGCCCTTACGTCCGTGTGCAACAGCACGTTTTCCACATCTGTAAGCGGGCGATTTGAAGGCTGTGGAATGAAAGGGTCCAAACATGGGAGAGGATTCGCCCGAAATTGCCTCATCCGCTCCTGTTCTCTTAGTTCCCGCTCTCGCTTCTCTTCGATGGTAAGACGCGCAAACGAGCCGCGAATTTCGGTTTCGAGATTGAAGGGCTGAGGGTTTGTTATTGGGCGGTGAGGGGCGGATGGAAGAAGCTTTGCATGAACATGTCAGTGAATCAGGCTTCTAATGTTTGTAGAAATCGAGAGAAATCACCCTTCAAGACTCACATCAGGTATATCGTAAGGCAAGGGGTAGGCGCGGAACTGTTTCGCTCGCTCCTCTTCCTCTTTCTCTCGTTTGACCCGTTCCTCAAATTCAATTTTTTTTCTTCTGCTAATTTCATCCCCCGGGAGCGAAAATTCGGGTGGCACAATGATACGATGTTCGACCACAGGCTCAAAGGGCTGAAAAATCTTCTTAGGAATGGGATTCGCCTTTACTATTCTCGGTGGTGAGGGTTCACGAGCCGGTGGTGGCCGGGGTTTTGTAATAGCTGGCGACTGAGGAATGGTGGGTGCTGGTTTGGGAACGGCAGGAACACCGATTGGACGGTCGGAGGCCAGAATCTTACGGTCTACAGGCTTTGCCTTGAACGGCTGGATCTTGGCCAGTTCCGCCAGCTCTTGCTGTTCTCGACTCGGAACGCTAAGCATATCAACAATAGGTCAGTGTTGAAGTTTTGTATAGCAACTAAATATACGTACGTATGCGTTTTCTTCCGTAGCTTTGTGAGCAAATACGGTGATCGTGGTTTGGTCATTCTTACATGCCCCCTCCAAGGAGATGACACCTAAATAGTAGATTCACCCCAGTGTTAGCCAAAACTCCATTCTTTGTAAAGCGTCCGTGTGTTACCGCAGAAAAGACCTTTGCGGGCCCCGGTTTAGTCTTGAATCTCTCGGGTACATTCGCCTCGAAAGACTTCACTTTCACTGCCAATGGAACGTAAGGGGACTTTGGCTGGGTTACGTCATTCGCCATCGTTCGTAGAGTAGAATGAAAATTGAAAGGTTTGGGGACTGTCATTCCATTCATTCGCTTTATTGGCTTCTTTTTCTGAAACAGACAATGCGCGTAAGTTACTGGTATCCGACATCATGAACAAGCTACTTCTTACCTGTACTCCGCCAGGAGACCGCATCCCCAAACCGTCCTTAGTTCTTAACCTTGAAGCAAAGCTAAACTCCTTTGGTACTGTAAGTCCCCTGCGTTTCTGCGTCTGATTCATTTTCTCAGCAGCAGGTTTTCCTTCACGGGGTTTAGTGTCCCGTGCCTTGGTTCCTTCTGGCTTAACAGATTCATCGGCAGATGACGATGACGATGACGATGACAATCGCTGATTCGCAGATGCGAAGGGGTTTGCGAAGTTGCTAGCGCTCGTGGTTTGCTCACATTCGGGTCGGGTCATCCCGAGATTTGCCAGAAACTGGCTGGCTTTCGGTGTCGATTCCTGTACAGAAAACTCTTCACTGAATTCTTCTTCGCCCTCGTTGTGATGATTATCTTCTGCATATAGCGTGCTTGCAGGGGTTGTGATACGTGCGTCTGCGGCCCGCCAAAGTCAAACGGCTGTTAGAATGTGATTGACATTGACAGACCGGGTTCAAAACAAAGAATTTCCCAGCAATCGCTATTCATTGTCATTGAGGAAACAAGTTACATACCAAACCAACTATCAATGCCGGTTTCGCTCTCCTCTTTCAAGAAATCATGAAATTGAGGAGCGTTAAATTCATAATTTGCATCCGTATCATCACTTCTAACCGTTCCTTGCTCGGCCGCTTCGGCAAACAGAC
Source organism: Spizellomyces sp. 'palustris' (assembly GCA_006535965.1). Lineage (NCBI taxonomy): Eukaryota > Fungi > Chytridiomycota > Chytridiomycetes > Spizellomycetales > Spizellomycetaceae > Spizellomyces > Spizellomyces sp. 'palustris'. The sequence goes on along the minus strand of QEAR01000056.1, from coordinate 122,812 downwards.
TGAATCCCGTTGTTTCATTGGGAAGGCGTGCGTGGATAACGGGGAAGAGCGACAGGGTTTTGGGTGGACGTGGCGTGACGGAGCTTCTATGTGGAGTTTTAGGTCGAGGCGTCATTGAGATTGTGAACGACTTTATTGGAGACGAAGGCACCCTTTCTCCTTGGCTAGTTACAAAACGATAGAGAAGATGGGTTGAGGGTTTGATCCCGATACTTCCGTTTTCCTGCAGCCCAAGGGCAGCTCAAGATCGTATGAAACGCGGCAGGACGCGCCTTCGGACAAACCGAGTGGAAACTGCTTTCGGACCCCGATTATGTAATCAGAGAAGCCTTTGCTTGCCCACCGGGTACGATCAGTCCCAATTCTAGATCTGAACAGCCCCAGCCATTTTCACTTCAGTATCAATGATAATCAAGACACAGTAGCAGCTTGTGGAGAGGTATCAACGACAAGAAACACACTATATTAGTATACAATCCCAGAATTCCCTCTATTACCCCAATCGGGCACGACCCAGATTAAACTAGTAAACGAACAACATCCAAACAAAACAATATTTCACGTTGAATCTATATCTGCTGCTTCAAAACTTCTTCAGGTCCAATCTCGTCCTGATGCACTGTCTCGATGCGATAGCACATTCCGTGCGAGCTTTGGGGGTGACATTGGGGGGAGCGGTGCATCGTTGAATGATTGAAAGGCAATGCGTGACGGCGGTATGCGCGCTTGCGCACCAGCGCTAATGGCTAGGTCATCTAGCGAATGGCTTCGTGTTTTATTATTGGTGCTATGTAAAGTGACATTTAAGTTGATTAGAGGAGAAAGTGAATCAGGTGGGATCCTCATCTACGTACGCTTGAAAGAATCCCTTCAAGCCCCACTTTGCTGACAACCGCGCAAAAAGCGTTTGGCTTTTGCTCTTCCCTCTTTCACCTTGTACGCTGTCAGCGTACCCACTCTGTTCCACCACTCGCTTGAGCTCAAAGAAGTTGGGCAACACCCCAGCGCTTTCTTCTGGGGTGAGATAACATAGTTGCTCTTCCAGTTCGCGTTCAATCTTTGGAAGGGATTTGCCCAGATAGATGTAAAAGTTGGCTGTATCGACTAGATCCCCCGACAGTGTTCGGGGGTATTTTAGGTCCGCGGAGCGGGGAGGCTCTGGACCTTTGAGTGATGGCATTGATCGGGAGAGCGCTTTATGGATATGTGTGGAAGTCGCATTCGATGACAATAAGTGTCCTGATCTGCTTACTTCTACGTCTTCCAGCTGTGCGTGACAATGGAAGAATCAGCATTAGCACCAGTCAACTGGCTATTTTCCATGTTAAAATGCATGCCTACACTAACCACATCCCCGGCGTTTTCGTCCTGGTCGAATTCTTCATCCAACGATGCAAACGTCAGGAAATCTTTGATCTTCTCACGATTTTCTCGCAGGAAGTGATTCAAGGCCATGAGATACTGCTCTTTGTTGCCAAAATCCACATCGTTGCACATGGCTGTCAAGATTTTGCCACATAGCACGAGACCACGGCGTGCAGAAGGCGAGATTTTGCCTTCAACTAGACCGTAAGTATCTGGGGCCGTGATTGCTACAAAGCATACCTTCGATTATAAGCAAGCATTTAGTGGCAGCTGCATCGAAAATATCACTTTACCTGGCACAAAAAATCGGAGGAAGAGGAAGGATCCCACCACCTTCTCAGATACAGATAGATATCCCACTGACTTTGCACTTGCAAAGGATCCTCTGCTCGCGGAAGGGAGCTTCGGGACAAAGGCGCGTTCGGAAAGACCTCTTGATCGAAATACCTCTGATCCTGAGGTGTCCGCCACTAATGATGGTTGCGAATCCTTCCGCCCATTCGGCCATGAATTCATTGACTCGTGGGTTTTTATTCGACCTTGAGATTGCCGCTTTTCAAAGTTACCGAGTTCCTGCCCGGTACTGCCGCTTCTGACATGAGACTTACTGGCAGACCTTTTGTTACCTTGAGATGGGCGCCGTGATATAGGAGAGGAGTGGAGAAGCTCCACACTTCCTGTCCTTCGCATAGGCCCTGTGGAATCCTCCTCCCCTTCCTTGTTGCTCGCGCTACTCGTAGATCCACGATGTTTTCTTCGACCAAAAAGGCGGAATCCTTCAGCTTTTGATGGAGGTGGATTCATGTCATCTTTTAATGACTGACTTCGAGTGAAGGACTGAGAACGCCGTGTTTCTGTCGGGGCGAGTTTTTCTGCTGAATCAGTTAGTATCGCCGAGCGCTCCTTTCGCGGTTTATCCTTCAATGAATCGCGCGATTCAGATCGAGAAGTCATAATCGTCTCGCCTTCCGCCAAATGTGAACCTCCCACTGGCTCTGACATTTCCGCTTTCGAACCACCATGTCTGACCGTAAATGTCGGTGTCCACCCCCCCTCGTATATCTCATCCACCGTGGCTCGCAGAAAATGACACATCCTCTTTAGCGTCACTGGCATTTGTTCCTTTTTCTCCACGATGGATGTGAGGAGCCGTGAGCAGGCGCTTTTTAGTCGGGATTCATTCTCCGCTAACAGTTCTTGGACAGTGAATTGATCCATGTCTGGCGGAAACTTTTGAGGATCAATTTCGCAGCCGTCAATGAAAGGAAGGATGTCACGAAGCGGTTCTGTGAGAGATTGACTGAGGTAGTGCAGTCCTTCGTACCGAGCGAATGCATTGAGGAGCATGGTGGCCATGCTGGATATATAAATATTCAGTTGTAACATCCATTCATTGCAGGAAGGTTCCTATAGCGATCTACCTGTTATCCCGTATTATATCGCTCAAATCTCTGCTCTTCATCACTGAATGAGGAGGCACTCCTTAAATGCCTGCAAACATCTTCAAATTGTTTTCTGTTCAGGCATCTACTTACAATACCCCTGGATTCGTGACCGCAGCAATCTCTTCAAGAATGCCTCTGTTCCTCTCTCGCGCTGTCTTCTCAACAATGACAATACTCCCAACGACACGCTTGCAGCTGTATCTCCCACAAACGTAGCCTGACATATCAATGCGAGGAGGTTGGCGTTATTGGCGAGGAGAAGGTCGGCTATTCGTTGATCAGCCGACACGGCCTATGTGAGAATGCCAGGAATCAGATGTGCGCGCAGGTCGGTTGAGCATTAGTGATATTCTACCGTCTTGTCCGACAGATTTTCCAGACTCCTACTTCCAAATTTTGACCGCCCCGTTGTTCCCCCCTTGTGACGCATTGACGGAGCTATCGCACGCTGACGGAGGGAATGGAGGACGAAAGCGGAACCTGTCCAGCAACAGTGAGCCTGTGTGCAGTTGCCTGATCGTCAGCTTATTGTCGAGTTTGCACAGGAAAGTCTGTCATGAACGAGCAAGCTTCTTTTTCGCCAACGGTAAACCTGGATATACTTTATCTCAAAGCTATATGTGTTCGTAGTATTTGGATTTCGGATTAAAGTAGACAAACAGAACTGCTCTTATTGTGTCGAACAAACTTTTCTTATCGTCGAAACTGAGAACGGCTCTTTAGATTACTGCATCCGATATCAATCTATTCATAGAAACCTTTGGATGAGGGTCGTTCATTTTTGATTCACTGAGTATAATGGGATCTTTGATCTTATTCCCGACAGCATAATATAAGTAGCACCGCCAGGCTCCCAACCAGGGTCCCAAGGGGCAACAGATACTGGAAACCGGAACCGGAGTGATACCATTGGAGACGATAAACCACGGAGGGACCAATCCTGCTGCATCCTGGCATATCAAGAGCATATCAGGATTTACAGAGGCCTCATTAACCTTCAAAATGTTTGACTGAGAACCATGTAAATGGACGCTTTTCAGCTGGGTTAACTATCCAGTTCGAGCATCGACCGTCTGTATAGAATTCATGAGACAAGTCAAAGTTCTCGTTAACAACCGTCCTAATGTTGTCAATTGACTTTTGATGTAAATGGCCCTGCCGGCCTACAAGTTCGTTGACCAGGATAGAATGTTCAGCTAGCATATTTCCATGCGCAGCTGACGAGGCCGCAAATATGGATGTAAAGGCGAGGTTTAGAGACCACTCCGTCTTCTTGTGGTTAAAACACACGATTTGAAGCAGGACGCGCCGTCACACCCAGCAGGACACTCTGCATGCTCCTTGGTGGATTTCCGCAATTTTACCAATCCCTTTCCCATCTCTTACAACCACGGACATTTTGCAGCCGTGCCCTCAAGGTTGCAGCTATGACCGCTTCTTCACCTCTACGAAGATCTACCCGACTTGTAGTACAGCAAATAACAACCAAGACGACGCAGTCTCTCACCCCGGATACAGCAGAGCTTGAAGATAAACGACGCCGAGTTGTATCAAAGACGGTGTCCTACAAAATTGAGGAAGCAGAGGACGTGGAAGAAAGTACTGGTACCCCGGAGACCGGCACCGGGCAAAAGAGATCGCCAAAACAGGAAAACACCAAAAATGGGCACGAAGACAAGCCATCGAAGCGGCGAAGGAAAGGAGCGGAGGCGGTCGATGATATTGATGGCGATGAGGCGAAAATTCCTGACGAACCTCTAAAGGCGAAACGTCAAAAGCACCGAAAGAAGGGTATCAGTGATGACAAAGATATGGTAGCATCAGCTGAACCAACGGAAGCAGAGAAGGAGAAACCAGCTAAGCGCCGAGTCACAAAAGCGAAGAGTATGGCAAATGAAGCGGAGGATAAAAGCATCAAAAAGCCCAAAAAGCCAAAGGTGGAAAAGACCATAGAAATTCCTGACATGGATACCGAATCGATGTGGGCCCGTGCTAAAGCATGCGAAAAGTACGTTGGTGCGCATGTGAGTGCCGCCGGTGGAAGTCATAATGCAGTTATCACCAGTACCAAAATAGGGTATGAGCGCTCCCTTTATTTCCACAGAACGTTGTTAATATCTTTGCATCAGTGGTACATGTTTTGCGCTCTTTGTCAAAAACCAACGCAGATGGGAATCCCCTCCAACTCCTGGCTCCCAAGTGGAAGCGTTTGCCAAAGCTTGCCCTGTGGCTGGTTTCTGCCCCAAGACACATGTCCTACCACATGGGTCTTATTTAGTTAATCTGGCGAATTATGAGGACGAAAGGGCTACGCAAGCTTTCAATGGCTTTGTGGACGAATTGAAAAGATGCGAGGAGCTTGGGATCGGATTATACAACTTCCAGTTGAGTATAGTGAAGGCACTTGTTTTGAGATGATTGACTCTTAGCCCTAATGGTGGTACCGTCTCAATTCAGTCCTGGATCGGCGCTTGATCAACCTCGCGATGAGGCCATACGTCGGGTATCCGATGCAATTAATCGCGCGCATGCAGAGACAAAGTTCATCACTGTTCTTGTCGAAAACATGGCGGGTCAGGGGTCGGCGTTGGGGAACACTTTCGAGGAGCTCCGAGATATTATTGATGGTGTGACCAACAAAGAACGGGTGGGAATATGTCTCGACACTTGTCATATGTTTGCGGCAGGTACGCTGAACAGCATCTGAGGTTGCGCGGGACTATAATCTCAATCGCCCCTCCAGGTTACGATATTAGGACACCAGATACGTATGACGCGACCTTCACCAGCTTTGACCGCATCGTTGGGCTCAAATATCTCCGCGCGATGCATATAAACGACAGCAAGTGCCCGCTTGGATCCAAGAAAGATCGCCACGAGAATCTTGGAAAGGGAGAAATTGGGCTGGAGGCTTTCAGGTGCATTATGAATGATGAGAGAATGAACGGAATTCCGCTTGTGCTTGAGACGCCTGAGCGGGACGGTGACATGGGTTATAAGGAGGAAATCGATATTTTGTATGGATTGGTTGAGAGTAAATGAAAGCTGAGCCGTTCTTTTTGATGAAATCCCCTTGTCGCGTGCGTGGAAACCTCTTTTGGGCAGGACAACAGAGTCTGTTACCTTTGCCGAATGTGGGATTTCCATCAAAGACATCCTAACTGAAGGCACGCATGGGAGAGTCTGCAGCAGGGTCTGCAATATCTGTCTGCACAAGCGCATGCAGTTGACGCAATTTATTGGTGCATGACGGGTCTCTTACGAATGCAACTTATGATGTCTAATGGTTATATACAGTGCGACATGATGAAGCCTATCCAAACACCTCAACGGGCGTGGCTGGGTCCGATAGGTAAGACACTCCTACTTCTCATTACCAGGACCGGCGTTCTTTGCCTTGTCCTCTGCCTTTTTGGTCAGAAGTCTTGCCATCGCATTTCGCAGATTTTTCTCAGCGACAGCTGTGCCATTCTGAACGGAAAGCTTGTACTCTTCAACGGCCTTTTCCAGACGTCCCATAGAGTCGAGAACGACAGCATAATTGTAGCGGATTTCGCCGTCATTAGGTTCCAGACGAAGGGCCTCCTCGTAATGAGCGAGGGCTGTTTCGGGGTCTTTGAGAAGTAATGCATGAACATTAGCAATATTTACGTGGGCATCGCTGCGGTTTGGAGAGAGCTCTAGGGACTTTTTCCATGACTTGATGGCGGCCTCATGTCTCCCTGAGGATTACATGGCGGTCAGCAAAGAACTGAAATCCATACGACGGGGGTAGCACCTTACCTAGTTGCAGTTGACAATTTGCAATATTGTAGTAAGCGTCCCCAGTTGCCTTGGTCCATGCCGACTTTTCAAAGCAATCCAAAGCTCCATGGAGATCCTGGGTAAAACGTGCATCAACTATCAATTGTCATCTTCATCCCACTAATACCACAGAGCTCTTTGCCTACTTCATTGTTCCATTTTTGGGTGCCTTCGTTGAACCATTCCCTTGCCTTTATGGTCTCGGGATCTGCCGTGACAGCGTCACTAGAATGCGACGCATAGTGTCGGGTGGTGCTGCTAAACCCTGCAAACAGTGACACCGATAAGAAATAAGAATGTACCCTGGTATGGCAATTAGCACATACCGCAGACGCTTGCGCACGACGGTGCGGTTTTAGGTGCGGCTAGACGCTGAACAAGAACTGGAGAGATCTATCAATCGTTCGTACCCTATCACAGTGTAGCTCTCATGAAAACCTTACGTCTTGGCATATAACCTGTCGTGCGACGGAATGCGTGAAACAGCGGCCGCTCGCAGGCAGTCAAAAGTCGTAGCGAAGCGGACATTTGTTACGGTGAAAATCTCGTTAGGTCAAAGTGTTCAACGCTTCTTTGACGATCTGCTTTGCACGTGCCCCCAACAGGTCGCCGCGTTCATTCCGACGTCCCAACCGTTGGCCTCCTTCCTTCCCCAGTTCTTCGCCCTTGACCAAACTTTATTTACAGAATGACTGGTCCGGTTAACGCAGACCTCTACTCGGACGTCAAGATTGCCATTATTGGCGGGTCAGGGCTGTATCACTTGGACAACTTGAAGGTTCTCGGCGAGATTAGCCCGGAGACTCCTTGGGGGCATCCAAGCGACAAAATCATTATTTCCGAGACGCCCGACGGCCACAAGATTGCCTTCCTCGCCCGACACGGTCGAGGGCACTTTTTGAATCCGAGCGAAGTGCCAGCGCGAGCAAACATTGCCGCCCTTAAGCACATTGGCGTGCAGGTTATCCTCGCATTCTCTGCTGTCGGCTCCCTCCGCGAAGAGATCAAGCCCAGGGATTTTGTTCTGCCATCTCAAATTGTGGATAGGACAAAGGGCATTCGACCATCAACTTATTTCGAAAATGGTGTAACAGCTCATGTTGGATTTGCCGATCCTTTTGATAAAGAATTGGCGGACATTATCTTTGCCCAGGCTAAAGTTTGCGAAGGGGTGACATTCCACACGAACAAAACGCTTGTCTGCATGGAAGGACCAGCTTTTTCCACTCGTGCGGAGTCACATATGTACCGGTCATGGGGATGCGATATTATTAACATGTCTGTACTCCCTGAAGCAAAGCTGGCTAGAGAGGCCGAAATTGGATACCAAATGGTCTGCATGTCAACCGACTACGATTGTTGGAAGGAAACGGAGGAAGCCGTCTCCGTGGAGGCGGTCATTGCGAACTTGGGTGCAAACTCGGATAACGCAAAGAAGCTACTCTTGGCAGTCATCCCAGCTGTGACCAAGGCTTTGGACGCAGGAGAGCTCAAAAGTGTGGCGGCATTGCAAGGTGCGAACAAATACGCTGTCATTACCTCTAAAGAAAAGCGCAACGCGGAGCAAGTGAAGAAATTGGACTATCTTCTGCCTGGCTATTTTATTTGATTGTCTAGTGTAGAGAGATAGTGTAGATTCGATAGATGTCAGCTACCCTGTCGATCGGAGCTAGATGACTTTATCTTCATCATTATAAGGATCATTGTTATATTTACTTTTACCATTTGGATTGCTTCAGCATAAACGCCAAAGAGAATCTTGATTAGAACGACGTTGTGCGTCCCATTGGACTTGACCACCGGCACAAACAACATGTGTAAATTTCAAGCCTTCTGATCGAATGAGCATATATTAAAGGATGTTATTTCGTTCCTACTTTGCTTGTTAACTTGACCACCATGAAAGAAGAACCCGTGTTTTCTATACCGAACGGATTCTCTGTTTGTGTTAGAAAGGAACTTTGGAGCTGCCGTGAAGCAAGAAAAAAGAGCGAGAGCCAACGCGAGGCCGATAGAGTCTGGCGGGCATTAGAACGCGTCTCAACATTCAAGCAGCGTTTTCTTTGCAACTTCTGGTCATCCGCCACTTTTCAACAACGATGGCTTCCGGAATGATTCCCGTCCACCTCGGCCATATCCGGCGTTACTTTGCGCTCTTCCTCCTCTTTGCTGTGTTTATTAGTGTGAGCGCATACGAAAACACCGTTCCGTTGATTCTATGGAGTGGCAAAAAGTAGCATCATTATCCTCGTTGTCCATTAGACCTGCACCTTACATGAGTCGTTCTATTTCTTTTCCAGATTTTCAGTTCCAAGTACCTCCTCCATACTCCGGCGATCGGACTTGTCGCCACTGTTTGGAAACGTCGGTTGTCGGAAACTGAACGTGGTCTTTGAACAGAAAGATGTACGAATCCTGTGTGTCCGTCACTGCTCTTCTACTACACCATTTAACACGAACGTTTATATAGCTTCACGCCTTGGATCTTCCTCATTTGTCCCCCGCCACCAAAAATTTGAAACGATCAGTAGACTCTGCTCCTTCGAGCCTCAAAGTGTCCTTTGTTGCGGCCGCAAATGATGTGAAGGATGTCGTGGAACACATTCAGGATGCATGCCAGAAAGCTGGACAGGAGGCTGTCGTTATCAAAATTGGAGAAGGTATGATCGACCACGGAGGGACAAAGAAAACTATCCAGATGATAACGAATGTTGGTCCCGGATACAGATGGGTCTGTACCGGATCTCAGTGATGGACGAAGCTACATCCTGGTCGCTAGTTTGAAGCCTCTTCGCGCCGCTTCAGCAACAGGACGAGTTGAGGCAATGACCGAAAATGACAACGTTATCGACAAGGTGCTGACCGACATCACTAAGTTGGAACAAGACGATTGGACAGCTGTGTTTACCGGTGTATCCAACCCTTCGGTGCGTCCACACTGTTTGGTTGGTGTATTGTTACCTGTATAACTCACCAATGCATACGCAATTACAGACGCTGCGAAAGCGAGCCACTCAAATTAGCGCCCTGCCATGGAGCAAGCGCCCCATCTTCCAGAAATACGTGTTTTTCAGTCAAGGTCTCTTCATGTGCATTTTCGCGATGGTGCCTCTCGTGATCATCGGATTACTTGGCGTACGAATCATTAGCAGTATTCAAACGCCCACTCGCTATGAAACCAAGAAGAAGGAAAAATAGGCGCCAGAATCCTCTACGCTCATTCTCTTACATGTTCTGCCTGAATATACCTTGCTGTTGGTCTTCACGTAAAGAATAAAAGTGGACTCTGCACCAGTGATTGCCACACGTAACAGTATTACAAATTCGGTACTGGAATGACACAAAGCTTCCGATTTCATGTGCTGAAATGAAGCATCTGTATCGACTACGACTCCAGCGTTCCTGCTTAAAGTCGCCATTTGGAGGCCTTTTTTGACGCCTCCAACATATGTGTGATATCGCATTTCGTGACCGTACAAAGCGGCTTGTAAGCCAACCTATTGAGATCGGGAAAGAAAACCAACCCTGCCGCTCGCTCGATTGCTAGATAGATGTGCAATGAGGTTACATATGATACAGGGTATGCTGCGGCCCCCGAATGCTTACCGTCGAGTGGCATAGTAAACGCTTCAAGGGATGCAGTGTTTTCAATGAGTTCATTAGGCAGGACGAATCCTTGTAAGGCATGCTCCTTTCCCTTCACACCCAATACAACTGTAAATGTATCAAGGTAAACGTTGGGCCTTCTAAACCGATCAGGGACCCACTCACCCTTGTAAAAATGTGTCGGAACAGCCGTATTTGGTGGATCACCGATAACTTCATACTTGACGTACGATCGCCCATCTTCTCCCACCTTTGGTAAGTAGAGTGGTCCCGTAATGACATAAACATCGTCAAAGACTTTGGTGAGGGATCGAACAAAGCTCTCAAAATAGAACCAGTAGTTTCTATTGAATCCCTTTCCGACTTGGGGGCTGATATTTGTTACTGTTCTTTGGCAATATCTGATCAGTGGAAGCACAGTGTGCGATAAAGAGTTTGGACGTACAAAGGAAGGTTTCGTTAATGGCTTCTTGCGAATCGCGAACGTCAGCAGCTGGTGCAAGGTGGCCCCTAATGATTTCGCAGATTGAGTTTGGGGAGAAAAGTCCCAAGTTGGCAAATCAAAATAACTACCGATCATATCCGGTCTTCACATAATCCTTCAACTTTGCACGGAATAATCTTGGGATCTGCAAATCCTCTTTAAAAGTCGAGTGACTCCGGTCAGGCTTATCAAGATTCGCTTCATCTACTACTATCAGACTAGTGGAGGAACTGGATCTTCCGTCCAGGGTAGCTGCTGTAAGATGCTCTGCTACCTGGGTGGTAATATAAACAAAGCGGGCGGGGAAGCAATGCGTACTATATGCAGTATCGTACCCAGTTTGGATTTCTTAAAGAACGATTGTAGGAAGTAACTAATATGGTCATAAGCGGCAATGGCTAGTTGTTAGTCTGGCTAGTTTGCACAAGAAGTTTTCTTTCTATATTTCATACCATATGCTTGGCGGTAGAGGAGATCAGATACGGGCCCTTTGAAGAAGAAAAGGCGACAATGATAATGTTTGATAAAGCCATTGCCAGCATATGCCAAAGTTCACAATAAATTAACCTGGAAAGCCAAACTTCATAATTTCCTTTGCTCTATGGACTGGCTGTTCAGTCACATCCGAGGGAAGTGTTGGAGGCAGTGTTGCAGGAACATGCGGAACAATTACATTTGTTTTTTGGGTGCGTTTATATAATGCGATACCCCCCAGTCCCCCCAACGCAACTCCAGCTCCAAATGCCACTGCGGCGGTCAACCTTGATACAGGCATTGCGTTAGGAAACTCAACAATGGGATCGTAAGCATGTGCACCAAATCGTCCTTACGACCGCGCCTAGCAACGCTGCCCAGGTGTGATGTGGTCATCATCCCCGACGACGCAACACCGCGTCCTGCCCATCTTCCTAGCATTTCAATCCAAAATGCACCGAACCCTAATTCTCCTGACAGGCGCCTCGCGGGGCTTTGGTAAATCTCTCACACTAGCCCTATCGGCCTCAAAACTCGTAGCACAAGAGACAGATTTGTTGCTGACAGCCCGAAACAGTGCTCAATTGGAAGAAACCAAGGCGGAAGCCCTCGCAACGGCGTCCTCAAAGTCTCTTCACATTGTAACGCATTCGGCTGACTTTACATCTCTGGATCTGGACAGTGTTTGCATAGACTTGTTTGCCAAAATTCCACACCCGGCGACTCAATACGCGCGGGTATATCTTTTCAACAATGCGGGTTCACTGGGGAAACTCGACAGAATGCGACACCAAACCACCGCCGACATTAGTCCTGCCGTTCATCTGAACCTTACCGCTCCTCTAGTATTGACTGCCGCTTTTCTACGACACTTTCCCAACCCCACTCAGATCAATATCATCAACATATCCTCTTTGGCAGCCATTCAGGCCTTTGACTGTTGGGGCATTTACTCTGCAGCCAAAGCTGCCCGAGATATGTACCACAAGACCATTGCAGTGGAAGAACCCAACATAAGGGTATTGAATTATGCACCTGGACCACTGAATACTGATATGCAGACGAGGATAAGGGAGGAGATGCCGGATGTGCCTTTGAGGGAGGTGTACACTGACATGCATGCTCAAGGCAAGTTGGTTGAACCGACAGTTTCTGCCAAGGTATTGATTGGATTGTTGGAGAAGGACGAGTATGAGAACGCGGCACATATAGATATCTATGATATCAAGGGATGGTGACCCGTTTATAGTAGGACCGTGGAAAGGGGACGCTAATTGTAAATGCAAACCCAAATATGAACTCTTGGTTGTCGAATTTCCTAGTTTTGAAAGTAGCTGTGCTGGCTGAATGACGTACGCTGCCTGTGTTTTCGTTTAATAATCTACTTACTTGGATGGACAGTGCAATGCAGAGCTGAAAGGGTAGTGATCTATCAGCACATGAGCCCCTAAATTCGTCATCATTGCCCTGGCTATTGACACGATTCTTAATTGGGCAAAGCATGTAGATGATATCACAGTAGGGTTGTTTACAGTCCCCTCGGTCGACACTCCCTTTTCATATCTTGTTGTCCGACAAACGACGCAACAAAAGAGGTTTTTGCTCCAATTGGTGGTTTTGGGATGCTGCGCGATCATGATGAGTCAATCATGTAAATTTACCAATTTTTTGAACTGCTGAGGTCATTGCGCTGAATTGCAATTCCAACAAAAATGTTCGCCAAACGACTCGGCGTACATCGACGGAGACTTCTCAACCCCTTCGCTCCGCACATATCTCGTCGATATCTCCAAGTACCTGTCAACCAAGTCAAACGAGGGGCGGTCATTGAGCTGCGAGACAGAATATGGGTAGTAAACACTTACACGCACCACACTCAGGGCCGAGGAGGAGCACACTACAAGTTTGACTTGCGGGATGTAACTGGGTCTGGGAAAACGCTGGAGAGGTTCAATTCCGGACAGACGGTGGAAGGTGGGGAACTCATATATTGTGGAAAATCAAATTGTTGTCTGATTCGTTCCCTTTTTAATTCTGCAACAGTTGTTGAGCTGGATACAAAAGAGCTGCAGTTCTTGTACCTAGATGACCAAGAGTTGCACTTGCTAGATAATGACACCTTTGAAGAGCATGCCTTTCCACTTGGTATTTTCAATGGTATGATCCAGATCTACGATTTGCAGTCTTTCACTACTCGGTTGCTTACTCGCGAATAATAAAAAGGTGGTGACAAAGCGATACCGTTTCTGCAAGACGGAATGCGGATTGAAGTCGATTTCCATGAAACAAAGCCCGTAGTCGTAAAGATGCCAGAGCGAGGCACTTACACCGTGATAGACACACCACCCGTTGCGTCGAGCGGAACAAACGAGAGCAAGGGCACCATGTTCAAAAATGCGACATTGGATTCTGGGGCTCACGTTATGGTCCCAGAATTTGTCAACATTGGGGATAAGATTGTAGTGGATCTTGGAGAGTACAGATATGTTACAAGAGCCAAATAAATGATGGAACAGTTGACCTATCTAAAGATTGCAGTTTTGAAAGTGGATCATACGGCAAAGATCAGTAAATGTATTACAATATTCTTCGTTAAAGCTGATGATGATATTTGACCTTAAAGATGACTATGCAAATTTAAAAAGATTGTCTAGCAAAGCACTACTTGCTAGATTTGCTCCCTTCACTGACAGGCTCGCGATAAACTACGACTGGAATCTTGGAATGGCTCAACACATAACTGCTTACGCTCCCCAAAACCAAGTTCTTCAGAGCCCCTCGCCCGCGATTGCCAACAACAACCATGCTCGCCCCTAGCTTTTCGGCAGCGCCCACCAGGACCTCTCTGGGATCGCCCCAAACGAGTCGTGCTTCTACTTTCACGCCTTCCAAATCCTTGGCGTACTTTCGTCGCACATCCTGTACAAGATTCTTCATACCCTCCATCACATTTAGTTTAACTTGTTCCACATAGCCGGTAATATCCACGCCAGTATAGAAATCCATCGCGGCCGGTGGGAACGCGCGGGGAATGGTGTGGAGAATAACGAGGGTGTCAGTTGGCTTTAAAAGATGAGTAAAGGTGTACTTTAGCAGGGACTCTGCATCGGGTGAGTCCAGCCCGAGCAGGACAAGTCGTGCGGGCACCGGGGTTGGTGTGGGAAGGTGGGCCAATGTAGTAGGTTCCAGAGTATCTGGAGCGGGGCCATCGAATACTTGCGAGGACATTTTCTTTTGCGCTTGCTGGGTGAGGTGCGTTGTGAAGGAGGAGAGCAGAGGATGGGGGCGGACTTTTATAGGCCGGAAGCTTACACAGCAGGACGCAGCATGACTCATCTACCGTGTCATAATCGACAAGTTTGGGCCTCCGAATCGAGTTTTGGTTGTTCCTCGTGCAGGTGGTCAGTTTCTTCAAACGGTGATATCGTGCAAAACGTGGGCACACTGGCAAAGTGTTTAGCAGGTTTGGTCTAGACAAAAAGTGTCCGTTGCCGTTGGACTGGCAATTTGCGTTTGGCTGAGCAGTGGCAGCAGCACGACGTGAATTGGCTTTGACGTTACATACAGCGCAATGAACCATAAGGCAACTGGCCGTAAGAGGCGAGGTGGAAGTCTGCCTTACGCTTGCCTTCCTCTTCTCGTTCTGTGCTTCCAAGGACCGTGTACACTTTTTGATTCCTTTCTTAACTACCTTGGCACTTTATGGATTCTTGATATTTGATCAATAGCTAAAACGCACTCTTCAAATGCATGTAAGGCACGGCCTTTTAACAACGCAAAGATCATGAGAGGATACACAATGGAAGGATACTCTGGGGTGAACCTTTGGTGAACCTAAATACATTACTGAACCAGACTATCTTGCTTGTAAATGTCGCGCTAGATGCATGAGCGCTTTCGATGAAGCGTCCCAAGAGAATGTCACAATGGTGCTGAAAAGGCGTGGTCAACATGTTGTTTGCAAGTTTCAAGTGAAATCTACGGTAAAGGCTAACGCCTCAAACCTGTGGATCTAGGGATGTTTGAATATATAATATCAACAAGGAACTCTCTCAGAGCATGTTCATGCCAACCATACCAGCACCGTACCAATCTATTTATTCCTTGAGTATTCAAACCAATATCTGCAATATCCGTTGGATAAGGCTTGGAAAACGAGAGACAACCATGCATCAAAAACCAGATTGTCGACTGAGGTGATGTATCACGTGATCGGCATAACGATGTAACACTTTTCCCCAGCCTGAATTAAACTTCCAACCCATGTCAATTCGTCACTTTTGTTGGCGACTGTCCATTCACAGATTGCACAAATGTTCAAGCAGGGACCACTGAAGCGAAAATCCAAGGGCGTTCTTCCCGACAATGCTCTGTCAATTACCGAGCGCATCTTTTATCAGTCTGTACCAGAGCGACCACAGGTAATGTAGGAACGGGCGAGTGGCATCTTTAGGAATCCCTATCAACATTCTTCTTGTCTGTCTCGTCTATAAAACAATGGGTTCCCCTAGGTCATAATGTCGTTCCTGCTGCGCCTACACCTCCCACCGCAGACATCAGACGTATCGATCCCACGGCTAGTCGACCTACTCAAACTAGCTGCCTCTCAACACTATCGCTTGACATCCTATGTGGATCCCACCACACTTACCGTTCACCCGTTGGGGGAAACTGCGGCAGATTTCAAGCCAGAATATCGTATTGTAGCTCGGGAGGATCATGACACGTGGAGAAACGTCTTTTGTGACGAGGTGAATATAAATTTTGACACCAACGATGTCACGAAGGCTCTTTGGAGGACGGTTATAGTTGTGCACAAGAGCGTGGCGAATGGTCAAGATGTGGCTCCGTTGAAAGCTGTAGATAGTGCAGTGGGGCTCAATGACCCAACTTTGACGGTTGCGTCGGGAGAAGGAGGAAAGGAGACTGGGTCGTCGAGCCCGATCTCGTCACACACTGTACATAGCACGGTAGAATCTACGGACACACTCATTCCGGCGCATCTCGGTCCCAATGAAATCGATACATCCCCCCTTACTTATTCATCACACCGACTGGAAGATAGGCGTCATTTTGAGATCATTTTCTCTTTCCACCATTGTTTAGGGGATGGGCTGTCGATGTATGCTTTCGCAAAATCGTTCCTGGCAGTGTGCGATGCCGATCATTTGAACGCAGGTGATCTACGACTGGAAACAGTTGCGCTTGTCACTGAGCCGCCACCATTGGTTGATAATCTCATTAATCCGTATCTGGTGCAGGTGCTTCCTGGTAAGAACAATGCAGTCCTTTCTAGCTGTCTGCATATTGACCGATTGACCGCTAACGTATTACACCATCTGAAAGCGGCCGCATCAATGGCGGTGAGCTTTGCGACCTCGAAGGGCCGCTCCCGTTTCAAAGGCCGTAAAGTTGATCTCATCACGGACAATACTACAGCTTCCCAAGCTTTATCATCAGATCCCGTAACCCTAAACTCAACAGTTCACCTTGCTGAAACCGCTCCAAAACACGAGTCACGGCCCACCTTGACACGTCCCCTCACATTACCCATCCCACGCCCGCTTTTAAACACATCACAAACAAACGCCCGCTTCCTTTGGTTGGACTCTGTGTTCACCGAATCTCTCAGAAAAAGAGCAAAAAAGGAGAACACATCCATAGCGGCTGTTTTGGTGGTTGCTGGAATGGCTGCAGTTCGATCCGCATACGAAACATTGCCCAAGTATTCTCAGGATCCAGCATCAAAAAAGTGCCGAAAGCGCCTGCCAGCGCATCAAGGATGGGTGGTTACATCTACTATCCGATATCTGTTACCGGGATCGCGCCTCCTGCAAGGTGGCGACAGATCAACCGATCCTGCTATGCAAATATTTGGTGGATATAGTGGAAGCGTCATGAATTCGGCTCATCGATGCACCGACAGCGACTCGTTCTGGGGGAGAGTTCGGTCAGTGCGGAGACGGATCGCGCAAAGTCAGCGATCAAGCGTGGCTCGACTTCAATTGGTAAATTGGTGTTTCCGCCATAAATCATTGTGGAAACGTATAAATGAGAGCACAGATCTCTCCAAACTTTCGCGATCCTATTCTGTAGAAGTAGCGAATTTGGGTGCTTGGGATTATCCTATTGCTTCACCGGGACATAAATCACAGGACGACCCTAGAGCAGTATTATCTCATTTTGCCGGATTAGTGAATTCCTCTTTTGACGGCGTACGCGGTTTGTTTACGATAGGTGTGATCACACTTGGTGGTGATATGAGTGTTACTGTAGCGTATGATAAGCATTCAGTGAGTGAAGCTGATGCAGACGCCTTTGTCACTGCATTTGAAAGATGCATGCGCAAGTTAGTGCTAGATGATAATGGACAAAAGAGTAGAGTGACAGTTGGGGAGCTTCGAAAGCCTTGAAACTGGGTATCCATGTAAATAGATGTCATTCCTACGTTGACTTGCTGCTGCTGCTCCTCCTCAACATAAAGAAAACCCAAAAAGCCCTTGTCTTGCAGTCCCAAATTCCCTTTCAAGTGACAGGCTGATCGCGCTTTTTTTGATACAAGTGCCCGTTCGTGTTGATGACACAAATCGACTCTAAATGCTTTTAATGTCTTTTTGAATTTTTTTGGGTTTCATTAGGGAAAACTAAACGTGGGGTTTCTATGGCGAGGTTGTCTTGAGACGGGCTTTTGGGAAAAAAGTGTTTTTCACAACACACTTTGAACATAAGGCAGCAAGTGGCGAAAGGACGGGTTGAGCTAGATACGCACAGCTACACACACACACACAGTCAGATACGCCGCCTACACTTTGACCAGAGGACAGTCCGCGTTGGTTGGAGAGAACCAGGACTACGCAAACCCGACGCAACAAGGTAGGTCATGGCATTCACATACAATCTGCTCGGTACATGCTGTACTCGTATGAGCGACACTGGGCATTGTTGGAACAGGGGACACGGGGTTTCAACTCGTGTGCCAACGAACGGGACTGGGGACAGTGGGAACCCGGCATACTTGTAGCAGAAGTGAAAGGTTTTTCTGCCGTGAGTAAATCTGGCCGACTCAGTGAACGGGTTGTCGGGACTATTAGTTGTCCTATGCCTCACTGGTCTGCATATAGGCTGGCCAAGCAGAACGAGCGCTGCGCAGGAGGTTGAAAGTGACCTGTACGTTCTTTTCTGCGGGGACTGCTCCTAGCCGACGACCAAAACAGTCCTAGCTGAGCATTAGACGCTGGGATCTAACGTATCTACTCTGATTCCCCGTCAGGATGAGCGACCTTGACAGCCTTCCATTAGCATCCTCCGAAACCTTCACACCAATACGCTCAGAAACACCATTAACCGACCCCTTCGACTCTGACTCCTCTCTATCTGACATATCGGATGCGCATGGTGAGGATGATGACCTGGATGATGGCCGACCGGTTACCGCCAGTATCAATGGGAATGGGAATGGGAATGGAACCGCCATGTCACAAGACTTTCTAGATGACAATGAGGTATGACGTTTTGGGTTATTTCTCATAATGTTCTTCATCTTAATTCACACACTTTTAGTCGAACGAATCTGATGAGCTCGACGATGACGACGACGATGATGATGACGATGACTTTGAAGAGACCGAAACCCGAAAAGGAAAGTCGAAGCCCAAGAAAGGACCTGCTGCCTCCAAAAAGTCCTCCGCTGCACGTTCAGGAAACGCGAAGCCTGCTCCGTATGATAGCATTGTTATACCTATGGGTGACAAGTCATCGATCGAGAAACTTATTTCATGGCGGACAACGGATGATGGAAGCGAGGAAATTCTTGTGAAATACAAGGTAGGACTCCCGCTCGTTTCTTGTTGCCTACCTCGTCGTCGAGCTCATGCGGGATTTACTTTTTGTCTTCAAAAGAATTTGAGCTTCTGCCATGCGGAATGGCTACCGCGTGCAGAGGTGGAGGGAAGCAAAATGGGAAAGATGCGTGCCAAACGCTTCATGGAGAAGCCAACATGGGAGATGCAGTGGAGCGAGGATGAGCCTTTCAACCCATCGTTCCTCAAAGTAAGCTCATTGTCGCAAGAGGTGCCCGCTTCCCTCATGAAATAATTCGTTTGGTCCTTCAGATCGATCGATTGTTAGATGAAGGAGAGTTGGGCGACAAGGTTTTCTATCTTGTCAAATGGTGCGCGCAAACGTACGATGCTAGCACCTGGGAGAATGCAGAAAAAGTCAAGGAGGTGCGAGATTTTTCGCTAGATTGACGCCCTGGTTATCGGTTCATTAACGCCTTCATGTATCTCTCCATCAGCTGGACGCTGAGAAGATCACAGAGTTTGCTCGGCGGCGGCACCTCGATTCTGCAAAGGAGGCCAGTTATTTATCTCCCCGGAAACGCCCGAATCCAAAGGAATGGAGAAAGCTGGACGAATCTCCATCGTGAGTATTTAATACTCGATGCTTTCTCTCCCTTTAGGTCAAAACTCATCCTACTTGGCTCCATAGATACAAAAATGACATGCAACTTCGGCCATACCAACTAGAAGGGTTGAACTGGCTACTATTCTGGTAAATCATTTTGGTTCTATTTCGATATTCCTAGGGAAGATTACTAACCCGGCAACTTTACCAGCTGGTACAACAGACAAAATAGTATTTTGGCGGACGAAATGGGGTAAGTGGAGCGCGACAATCTGTATTCTCATTTCTTAGTCAAGGTCTAATTGACCAAACTTTTTAGGCTGGGAAAAACTGTGCAATCTACCGTCTTCCTGGACTATCTCTACGCGAAGGAGGGATTTTGCGGACCGTTTCTGATCGTCACTCCACTTTCAACAATCGGGAACTGGGAACGGGAAATTAAAACCTGGACAGAGTTGAACGTTGTTGTATACCACGGCCGAGATGTATCCCGAAAGCTTATCGAAGAGACAGAGTTTTATTATAGGGACTCTCAGGGGCACATCATTCCGGACATTTTCAAGTTCGATATCATTCTGACAACATACGAGATGGCAATGGCTGGTGCCTCACACTTGCGACCGATAGCATGGCGATGTGTTGTTTTGGATGAGGCGCATCGTCTCAAGAATAAGACGTCAAAAGTGTCGGAGATTCTCAAGACATATAAGATGGACCACCGAGTTCTACTGACTGGAACGCCATTGCAGAATTCTTTGGATGAACTGTGGGCATTGCTCAATTTTCTGCAACCGGACAGATTCGGATCTGAGAGCGATTTCCAGAGGGAATATGGAAGTTTGAGCAGCGCAGCGGATGTGGAGAAACTCCAAGGACTACTCAAACCACTCATGCTACGTCGAATGAAAGAAGACGTTGAAAAATCTCTTCCCGTCAAGGAAGAAACGATCATTGAGGTGGAATTGACCACGACGCAGAAGAAATGGTACCGATCAATTTTGGAAAAGAACTTCACTTGGCTGAAACAAGGGACGAAGAAAACAAATGTTCCAAACCTCATCAACACTATGATCGAGCTCCGCAAGTGTTGCATACACCCGTTCCTGTTGAAGGGTGCCGAAGACCAGATTTTGAGGGAAAGGGGAGGGGATACCGTAGAGCACCACTTCCAAGCTCTCGTACAAGCTTCAGGGAAGATGGTTCTTATTGACAAGTTGTTGACAAAGCTGAAAGTTGGTGGACACAAAGTCTTGATCTTCTCGCAGATGACCCGTTGTCTGGATCTAATACAGGATTATCTCCGGGGTCGCCAATGGCATTTCGAGCGTATCGATGGTGGCGTACGTGGAGATTTGCGGCAGGCAGCTATTGATCGGTTTTCTGCACCGGATAGCGACACTTTCATCTTCTTGCTCTGTACTCGCGCTGGTGGTGTCGGAATCAACCTTACAGCTGCCGATACCTGTATCATCTTTGATAGGTAGGTTGAAATGGAACAACTCCAATTTGCGAGGTCATGGCGTGTACCTGATCGTTTTATTTTCCCTCTCAGTGACTGGAATCCGCAGAACGACTTGCAAGCACAAAGTCGGGTGCATCGAATTGGTCAAAAGAGGCCAGTACAAATATATCGACTGATAACCCGCAATACATACGAGCGCGAAATGTTTGATCGCGCCAGTATGAAGCTTGGTCTTGATCGAGCAATATTACAAAGAATGGATGCTCAATCGCTTGGGGAATCTGGGCTCGACGGTTTGGATGCCTCAAAACCACCATCTTCGCTGTCCAAAACGGAAATCGAAGAATTGCTGAAGAAAGGTGCCTATGGTGCTATGTTGGACGATGATGCAAGTAGTCAGTTCTGTGATGAAGATATTGATAGCATTTTATCGCGACGTACCCATGTCATCAAGCATGATACCACTGCACCGTCCGAAAAGGGCTCAATATTCTCCAAAGCCACTTTTTCGGCATCAAATGCGGACAACGTTGATGTCAATGATCCCGATTTCTGGGATAAAATGGCTGAAAGGGCCAAACTAGAAGTGGTTGAAATAACACCAGAGGCGGACCTGATTCTTGATTTACCGCGACAGCGTCGTCAAGTGCAGCGATTCGGGGCGGTATCAAGAGGGAGTCCTTTTGAAGACGAGGACGACGGGAGCCGCGGGTCACGTTCAGATACGGTGAAACCATGGGCATTGGCTGAAAAAACGCGATTGGAGCGCGCCATGATGGTCCATGGTTTTTCTAGCTGGCAGAAGATGGTGGAGGAAGCCTTGCCGAGACGTGCAGTTGAGGATGTCAGAGCATGCGCTAGAGCGATGGTCATCCATGGGTTGAAGGTTACCGCTAACTCGGAAGCAGAACTGACGAACGATGTCAAAGCTGCTCTTGCACAGGAAACGGGTGATATTCTGGATGATACCAATTATGTGATACCTGAGATTCCCTACGAAGGCGCTACAAGACGACAAATTGCAGAGTATCGTTCCTTCTTGCTTGATGCCCCGCCGGAATACCATGAGCATCTGGAAAAGAGGGCTAAGAATATGCTCTCTAGAATCGCCATGATGTTCTGCATTCGCGAAAAAATAAAACCGACAAAAGACATGAAGATGCCGCGCGTCGTTGGGGCACCTCCTGCACCATGGTGGGGATCAGTCCAAGATCGAGATTTGATAATTGGGATATCGAAATATGGGTACCAGCAATATGATAGAATACGTATGGACCCTGAGCTTTGTTTCTTCTCCCAAACTTTTGCGGATCTTCCCGCTGCGGACACGAATGATGATGTGGAATTGGGCATCGATAGAAAGGACGATAAAGACAATGTAGATGCGGATGATGTGGACGACGTTGTCGATGAAAATGGTCGATTCCCCGCTGCCGACACCCCAGGTTCAGAAAATGCATCAGGAACCGTTACCCCGTCTTTTGATGCAACTGAGCAAGCCGGCAACAATGGGCTGCACTTCCCATCACCTAGTGACCTCGGTTTCCGCTTGAGGCGCATAATGGCCGCATTTCAAAAGCAATTGAATTCAGCTGCTCGAGAGGAGGCCAAGCGTCAACAAGCCGAAGAGCGCACTCGATTGAAGCAAGAGAAGGAGCAGGAGAAGATACGTGCCAGAGAGCATGACCTGACACGAAAGGAAAGACAAGAATTCTTGCGAACTCTCATGTCCTTTGGAGTGGAGACTGTGCCAGGATCGCCTGATGTCCGTGATTGGAGACGCTTCAAGGAGCTTTCAAACTTGCGAAAATCTCCTGAAGTCTTGGAAGATCACTTTATAAAGCTAATGGCCATATGCGACGATGTCATTCGCTGCACGGAACTAGCTGCGATGCAGAATGGAACGAACGGATTATCGCTTGGCGATGCAGAAGAAGCGCTGGAAGCCTCCATTAGAGAAAAGGACCCCGATATCACCTATGACAAGGCCAAAAAGATGCTTAAGCGACTTGATCAGATGCGGATTCTGCGTGAACAGGTTTTACCGCATCCTCAGGTATGAGATTTCTTAAAGATCTGAATGTTGCCTTTGTCTGGCTCTGACTTTAGTTTTACGTACAGCTTGATGACCGTTTGGCAGTGCTGAAACGCCATGGCCGATCGGGATTGCCGAGGTAAGTTAAAGAAAATGCGCTTGTCCTTGGGTTGAAAAGATATTAATGCTTACCCTGATTGCAGCTGGTGGTCGTCCGAGTATGATAAGCATTTCCTGCTGGGAATAGCCAAATGGGGTCTTAACAGAAGCGATCTCATCATGGAAGGTGAGTAGCTAGCCTGGGGCTAAACTCTATAACAGTTTTGTGACATTATCCTCCATCAGATCCGACATCAGCGTTCTTCCCTCTCCATCAAGAGTTCCTTCAGTCGCTCGAGATTCGCCGCGCCGAAAATATATCTAGAGATGAGCTCGTTGACGGCAAATGGGAGGAAAAGTTCTGGATGAGAGAGCCTGTGGCACTTCGGCGCTTTGAGGCTCTTTTGGAGGCTGCGTTGAAGGAACTCCCACCAAAGTCGCAGAAAAAGCATGGGCGGAGGTCAAAAGCATCATCACCGGACCGCATGTACGATGACCTCATGCAGTCTCCAAAAGATTATTCCGGAAAATCCGTCCGACTGAAGCTTAAGGTTGGCTACAGCCCGTACATGGATGATGATATACCACCGGAAGAGACGCCTTCTCAAAAGCGAAAGCGTACCGCGTCACGAGAAGACGGCGGAGGACGGAAGAGAGCAAAGGGCCGTGTAAAGGAAGGGGATGACCTAAGTGGGGATGATACCGATGAGATGTTGCAAGCGGCCCGTAAGAAGACTGATAAGAAAAAGAAGAAACGACGAGAGGTGGAAGAGTTCGATGCCCCAGAGATGGAAGGCGAGGAGTATGATGTGGCATGGGAGTCTCCACGCCCACACAAAAGCCATCGATCGACTCCTACCGGGAGTGACCGAAAAAGAAAGAAACATCGTAAATCTGAACGGCATAGCCTCACTTTTGGAGAATATGAAGGTGCTCATGTGAAAAGCGATGCTGAAGACTCTATGGATGATACGCGAAAGCGGCATCGTCGAAGTAAGCACGACAAGTCCGAGAAACGTAAAAAACACAGACACAAGAGTTCTACATATCCAGAGCTGGAAACGGAGGAACACTCTGAGCGACATTCACGTAAACGCTCGAAGTCACATAATGACTACCCAGTGGATCCTGCCTTGGATTCGATGGAAACCTCACAACGATCCAGATATTCTATAGATTATCTTGAACAACGTGCTATCGCGACGGCACCAGCAGACGTTGAACAATTAGCGGACCCTATATTTGATAGTGATGCCGCCGAAGATCTTTGAACATGTGGTTCGCGCCTGCAGGGAAGGGGGATGGACGTGTGCTGGAGGTGGACTGTTAGTATTTCGGAGCACTGTGTATAGCTTTAGAGTGGGGCGCCTAGTGTCAATTATATGCCTTGATACGTTACGGATATAACTTTGATGGAACCAACGTGTTCAATGGATACTTGGCTGAGATGATGAAAGAACTCAAGTTGGCAACGCAACGCAACCCATTGATAGCGAGTATCTATGATTCTCTCTTTTTTCTACCCTCCCTCTCTCGACAGCCATCCGCTAGCCGATGAGCTGGGTCAAATCCACATGCTTGTATCGGGTTGACTAATGCAGGGTTTTGAATTGTATTGTCTATTGCTCCTAAAGAAGTGTATCTACGTCACCAAAAATACCAAGCGATTAGTGATGGTCGTGTGGTCAATGAGCCCATTAGTATCAACTAACCCAAGATCGTATAAAATGCAGTATGGGATTCTAAGATTTGCTAGTCCTTTCCAGATGTCGGCGTAGTCCCAATCCAGGATGGGATGCACACGCATGAGTGTCGGCCAATCAGGATCTGTCATCTGAAATGGCTGCAGGTGTTCTAATCCAAACTGAGCGTAAGAATTTCACTTTGGTCTAGATTGTGACTGACTACAGTTCATGCTAACCTCCAAAGGGATCTGTTCGTCTTGTTCCTACCAACATTGCCTTCGTTTCCGGATATCGATCCAGAAAGACCTGCAGCCCAGCCCGCATTGGTCCGTACATTTTCACCAGTTCAAGATTGTATCTAGAGGTGGCAGAGACATCGTCAAAGCCGGGTCAAGTTGGAGAGCTACCGTCGGGTCTTACCGGTCGACGCAGAACTCTACAAAATCGTCGACCTCTGGAAACGAGTTTGTGTAAGCAACGTAGAGTGTCGTTATTTTTATTCGCTTTCCACTGGGATTTTCTCGTTCGTATGCTTGTCGTGCTGCATATAGCAGGTGCAGGAGAACTGTGCAGTCTTTTCCTCCATTAAAACTGAGCGCCACATTGTCTGGCCTAGTATAGTAATTGCGGAAAAGCAAATGTCAAGACAAGCGAGGAGGTAAATGAAAGGGCACCAAAATGCTCACCCATATCGTTTTAGAGCCTCCTTTATTATTTTAAAGGACTCGTCCACTTTTTGAGCTCCCTCTAGGTTGCCAGCAAGTACCCGCTCCACATCTTCTAACGGCGTGAAAGACTCGGGATGGTCCGAGACGACCGCATACCTATGCCCGTTCACGCACACCCGTTTGGCTTGTGCGTATTCGTTCATGCAGTTTGCAGATGCAAGGCGACTTTGCTCCCCTTTACTGACCCTGCATTTAACAATTTCGGGAGATCTCCAAAACACTTTTTGAGGTGCTGGAGGTGTCGTCACGTGATATGGATGAGTCAGCAAACTCGCCGCGACGATCGACCTTTCACCAACTGTACAAAGATCGTCCCATGATCTGCGGGGACTAGTTTCTTCCACGCGCAAAGCCTCGATACGTTGGCAGATGTCGTTGTTTAGTAATTTTGGTTTGTCCCGGTCTGAAGCACCGGGGCCAAAGAGGTCATTTTCGACGCCCCTGAACAGTCCACTTAGCAATATGGCATCTGCCCCTGGAAAGGAACCTCGTCCGTCGCCCTCTGCTGATAACTTGGCGTCTTTGAAAAAGAGTGCCATACATGAAAATCCTCTTGACGAGGTTCTCGAGTCTGAGCATCCGTGGACCGTGCGGGATATCGGGATAAATGCTATATCGGTAAGAATTTAACCACAGCGAATCTTAGGACGAATGTATGCTTAAGCACAGCCGTGCTTGCTTCACAAGGGAATCATCAACGATCCACATGAGCAAGCAAAGTCAGGGCAAAAGCCGTTGAAAGGCATGGATAGCATAGTCCCCGTTACACCCGCAGTAATACGGAAGGTGCAAACCTCCGAGTTCGACCCCTACATCAAGTCGCTTGCGGACGTGTTCGGGAAGTATCAACTAAATCGAGCTGTGGGATTGGCCACAGCAACCGAGGGTATGCCCATGTTAGGCAGCGTGGACCAGCCCTCGCCGTCCTTTGCCAACCTCGAAGAATTGACGTCGCGACTGGGGGTAGCGGGATCCGAGAAACGAGGGTCGCCCGGATTATCTGCATCGCAAAAGAACAGACTAAGAAATGCAAATGTTGTTTCCCTTGACACTGTTCCCTCTATATTTCTAAAGCCCGAATTTAACCTGAGCAATCCGCACACTTTTGCCACTGTTTGTGAGAACGTCGATATCACGTCCGCAACCAGCTCTGAGTCGACTACAACCAATGGAATTTTGCAAGAGAAGTTGTCACATTATCTGGATACTGTGGAAGTGCACCTAATTAGGGAGATTTCGCGACGGTCATCCTCGTTCTTTGCGGCGCTAGCAAACCTTCAAGCCCTCCATCACGAGACGCAGTCTTGTGTAGCGCAAATCAAAGGTCTTCGGGAGAAATTGGCAGGCGTATCGCGGACGACTACGAAAAAAGGGTTAGAAGTGGTGCGCCTGAAACGAAGAAGAGGCAATCTGGGGGTGCTGTACGGGGGAGTTAAGCTGGTAGCGGAGATACGGCAATCGCAACCGATGATACAAACCTTGTTGGATCATGGTGACTTTGTAGCTGCACTGGATATGGTTGAGAATGCTAGTTTGGTGTTGCGGGGGCTTGATGTGCACGGAAAAGCTTCCAACGCCACTCAAGAACAATCCGCACTCACCCACGGCGTCAGATTGGTGCGTAGTACTTCAATAGTGTCGCAGGCTCTGGACCTCAGGCGGGTCAAAGCCTTGGCCAGTTTTAGTGCTCAGCTAGGACACCTTGCACGAACTATTGGTACGATGATGGAAAATGAGCTGGCAAAGGTGATCTTAGCTGACGTCCAGGAGACTGTGGTCACCATGGACGCCTCAAAAATATCACCGGGAATCAAAAAAGCACCGGCCTCGAACTGGGTTTATAACATGCTCAACAACAAGTACTCCTTTAATGTATCCTCCCCTGTCACACCATCATTTGACCAAAGCCTGACTGTGGACGAAGAACGATTAAAAAGTCGCTTGCTACCGCTGGTACTTGGACTCTTGCGAATGGACAGGCTAGGAAGCGCACTGCAGCTGTACAAAGACGCTCTCTTGAAAGAGGTGAAGACCATGTCCAAGAAGGTAAAGATTGAAACGCGGTTGGCATTGATGACTATTATAGGTGTAAGGATGTTTTATCAATATTTTTCAATGTTGACAGTACTATCCCCCTGCGTCGGCTCTTGATTCAACCTCAGCATTGTCGCCCATGGCTTCATCTCCGATGACTCCAACGACCGAAAACAGTCAACAGCAAAGGTACAGCTGTTCCACGACCGTAACTCCAACGGCAATATACTTATTTTATTGTTCAGCCCACTGGCGCGACAGCTTCGCTCGATGACTTTTGATGCATTTTTCGACCTTCTCCTCATGGTATATGTGACCCTCCTGCACGTCTTACAACGAGTCGCGATTGTCCACCAAATCATCGTGGTAATAGTAAAGGAAGCGCAAGAGCGTGGGGTAGTGATAGGTGCCGATAGCGGGAAACTGCTCGAAACAAGTCCTTCAGAGTCAGTTTCTGACCATCCAAATAAATTGAAAAAGAAACTAAGTGAGGAGGAGGACGAGTTCGGATCCACGACAACTTTAGATATGCAGAACGAAATGCTAATGGGTCCATCACCTGGCGAGAAGCAGAGCACATCCTCAGCGGATGCTGGTGACGATGGATCCAGTGCATCATCTACCTACGGGCAAATGATTTCGGAGTCATCCGACGTCCTTTTCTCGGCATCCGATTTGGCACATGTCCGGTGCGCCAAGCTAATAGGGGTACGTTCCGAGCAAAACGCCCAGCTCAACCCCGCCGACTTCTTTCGTCTATTCGGAGCGACATGGGAGTTCGTAGGAGGAGGGGAGGCCCTTTGCGGGCGAATGTGTTTTGGTTTAAAAGGGACGCTCCTATCTCAGGTAAGCTGGCGACTACATGGACTTCAGGCAGTATGTTTTGGGATGTTGATCATTCTTCGACTTTCATAGGCAAAAGCTTTCATAAATCGCTTTCATGAAGAAAAGGCAAAGCAAGTAGCTCATATAGTCGAAAATGAGCAGTGGGCACAAGCGGAGGTGCCTGAAGACTTTCAGCATCTTGCTGAGCAGTTTTTTGCTGTTAGCGCTCCGTCGTCGCCTGATAAGCGCAGTTCCAGCGAAGAGTCTTTGGAGCGTCAAGAGTATGAAGATGATGGCGACATTGGTGGAGCTCTTCGAGGCAATGCTACGTCACCGCGGTCATCATTAGTGGGAATGAATGCATCACCTGGAGGAAGAAGCCAGCGATATCTCGTCATCGACGGACAGAAATATAATGTCGTCGCATGTGTCCTGCTATTTTTGAAGATGCTGACGGAATACGTTCAGTGCATGGAAAATATTCCGGCTTTGACAACAGATGTTCTCAATAGAATAGCAGATATCTTGAAGGTGAGAGCGAGGTATTTCATGTGTTTAGCAGTTAGTTAATCTATTTTCTTTGCCGCAGCTGTTCAATTCAAGGACATGCCAGGTAATCTTGGGAGCAGGAGCAATGCGATCTGCTGGTCTGAAGAACATATCAGCGAAGCATATAGGTAAGAAAGTAGTACGGGCGAGGGACACTCGGAGATCTTCCACTAATTGGGCAAACGCCGCACCCAGCTTTGGCAGCTCAGTCTTTAGGGGTTGTCATTGCCGTGATTCCCCACATAAAGGAGAGAATTCAAAGCCACTTGCCTCCAAAGCAGCAGATCCTGCTGGGCGACTTTGACCGACTACTACGTGTATGGACATCTGTATAATATGTTTTAGAAGCTCGTCCTAAGAACTGTTGGTTATCTCCAGGACTACAAAGACCATCAAAGCGAACTGTACGCCAAGCTCCTGTCGATAATGGAGGACTTCTGCCTTGCTCAGACCGACCGGCTCAAGGTAAAACGGTTTGGTTGCCAGATCAATGCTTCGGTTTACTAATACCCACTCTCTGCGTAGGCCATAAATTGGGATAATCCCGAGCCTGCTCAATTCTCTTCAGAGGAATCTGCAACCGTGTACATGCACGATATCGTTAAGCAAACTGTAACGCTCCATAAGGTGTTAGCAAGATATCTGCCTCAAGACACTATGCGGGTAAGGCATGTTTGCCGTTGTTTGCGATCTGCTCCGAGAACGCTAAATTTTTGCGTTGGATGCATCGAAGGCGGTGATGACAGATGTGTTTAAAAGTTACAATCGATGTCTGGGTGATACACTCAAAGATGTAGATCTGTTTACGGGAGCTGGGAAGAATCGGTACTGTATCCCATCTATAGGCCCTCATGCGGATCATCTTTGTCTTATCATTTCATTCATTTGTAGATTACTCATCGATGCACAGTACCTAATACATAAACTATCTGGGCTGGACGGGGTTGATGGACCAGGGAATCATCTTGAGGTAGTAGTCAACAACATCAAGATAAAAGATCGCCGCCAGTCGATGGCGGCGTCCAGCAGCACTGGACGAGCTGCATCATCGGATGGTGGCCCAGGACGACCCGTCGGGCCCAGTGCAACACCGCCTCCGCCACCTGCTAGTAGTGCTGCTATGGCTGCGGCTGGTGGACAACGAAAATCCAATTTCGCCTCCGCCTTTGGAAACATGCTAAAAACGAAGAATGCCAATTTACCAGGAGGAGGTTAATATAAAAACATGTAATAAGTCACAGTTTCGATTGCCACGCATATAATTATAAGTCGTCATTTCCGGACCATTTCGGCTATACCAACATGTTGTTTTCTCTTCAAACCTATGCAATCTTGTACTACCTACAGTCTACAGCCGCCGTGACCATCGCGGAACGCCAAAACTAGAGCCAATGATCACTGCTACTGTTTATCTTTGGCAAACTTGCGATAAATGGTCTCCTGTTTGCCTTCGTGCTTTGCAGCATATCGTGCTGCTGTGAACAAAAAGTCGCTCAACCTACCGTCAACGTGAGGTAAGCCAATCAACGGCCGCCAGTATGAAAGTCAGGCATTTGCCTTGATATACCTGTTGAGGTACTTTGCGGTACTCTCATCTGCCAAACCGTCTTGAACGATCGGAACAACTCTTCGCTCAGCGCGTCGACAGACGCTGCGAGCAACATGTAATGTTGACGCCGATCTTCCGCCAGACTACGGAAACGAAATGAGGTTGCAAGAAAGAGACCAAAAACAAGGAGGTATATACCGGCAAAATAAAATTTCTTAGTGGGGGAAGACTTTCGTCGAGTTCATCAATCCAGCTTTCAAGCTCTTGGACAAGGGATCCGTCTGGGTCGAACTGCGTCCGTGCTGGTTTGATGTGTGGCACCATTAAGCACCGCACAGATATGTCGTGACAAGAAACGGCCATTACCAAGCCTCACTTCACTGGCTTTGGCTCTCGGAGTGGCGACGTTGGATCCGATGTCTTGAAGCAGACATTGGACCTGATGGAATATAACAATGTCAAATCACATAAGGAGCATCGCCTAGCCTGAACGAGTACAGACCTTTTGTAGCTTCTCATTCAACCCGTTTCCTGCCTCGTCCGAGTAGTCGATCGCTAAACCTAGCAAACTCGACAGCTCGTCGGTAGTTCCAAGAGCCTCAAATACTTGGTCATCTTTGGCGCGTCGCTCGCCCGTAAACAGCGCCGAAGTCCCTATATCCAGGAGAAAGAGTCGTTAGTACAATGTTCAAAGTCACGATTCCTTGTTCCTACAGAACCTGTTCGGTAAGTTATTCACCTTTGTCACCGGTCCTAGTGTAGATCTTGATGCGACGCGTCTCGTCGGCCATTTGTAGGGCTGTTATGTGGAGACCGCAAGAAGGGACGGCAAAGAATCGAGTACGCACGATATGAGGAAGGAATGCTAGTCGTCGAGTCAGCAACAATGTCATTACAAAATGGCTACTTGAAGACGGGCAAAGACCAAACGCTGCGGATATCGTCATCACGTGGTCAGACTCGTCATCCCTTGTTGGCATGGTGTTCAATGCAACCCTGCGTTCAACGCTGAGTGCCAATCTTTTGAGCACAGTTTGAATAAATGTCAAGTTCATTTAACGTCAAAAAGCGCAAGCCAGAGGAGAACGACCTTGGTGCAGAAAGTGGGAAGCAGAGCAAAATCAAGAAACGAGTGCGCATTGGGGATGCAGATATAGTAGGAACCGCGTCTGGTGAATATGCAGAGTTCGACGACTCTGAGGATCTGGAGACAGGTACGACTGCTGTCGCGGACCGCAAAAGACTCTCGTATATGCTAAAACGTCCCCTGTGCGGGTATCAATAGCCAAGATCCGTCGCGGCGCGGTGAAGCTGGATGGCTATGGAAGCGAATCGGAGTCCGAGGATGACGATGATGGCTTGGTCGGAGCCAACGGTGGTGACGATGATATGTTTGGCGATTCTTTTCCCGCTGGTGAAGATGCGAAGAAAAAGAAGGGGGAAGTAAACTACATGCGAAGTGAGCAGATCGAGGGTCAAGAATGGGTTGCAGATCGGGATGACTACAATGAAAGTGGGATCAAAATTACCCCATTTAACATGGAAGAAGAGATGGAGGAAGGGTATGTGGACTGCATTATGTGGGCACATTTCGGGCGTTGAATGATTTAGGTTGTTTATAGAAACTTTGATGAAGCTGGACACTACATCCAGAAGAAGGACGAGCACCGGATGCACGATCGCTGGTTACAAGGAGTGACCAAGGAGGAGATTGAAAAGGTAGCTCTGGCATCCTCTAGTGCCCCTCGCACGTCACTGGCTAACTCGGTAGTCACTAGGCGAAAGCCGCTCATGATCGGCAACAAGACCGAATGAAAGCGCTGAAGGATGAAGAAGATAATGAAATGGACAATCCTGATCGCATATGGCTAAAAGTTCTCTCTTTGATGCAACCTGGCGAGTCTATTCCCCGTGTAAGTCCATATATCAACCTGTTGTGTGCTACCTTTCAGTACCACTCACTTTTAGATCAGGCTCTGCGCCGTTTGGCAGGAAATAAGCCAAAGGTTCCTCGAAATAAATGGAAAAAGAATAAAAAATCAACAGATGAGGCCACCACTCCAGTAGAGGAGGTAAGAAGTTGCAAAAAACCGGTATTACTGAAACTGCTATCTCACTATTTCTAATCCAGGATCCTCAAGCGGAAGAACGGAAGAAGGACCTTGATCATTTGACTACTTACGCAAACCAATTATTGACTGTCGGGGCATTAGGTATATGTGCAATTCTTCACCTGTCCGACCTGAAACTCATACCTGGACGTTCGCAGACGCTTATGATTTGATGTACGAGCAAATAGTGAGAAAATTGCGAAGCGCAGACTTGTTGACCGATGATTGGCAACCTGGCGATCCTTTGTAAGAAAATATCTCTGGGAACGCCGTGTAAATAGGAAATATTTTATTTGTATCGAGATGAATAATAAAGATGCCCAATTATTTTTGGATGTAAATGGGTGTCTGCATGGAACGAGGATACGAGGAGGTTGTTCTATAGTACATGTCTTGTAAATGCATCGGTAAAACCGCAGCTAACGTCGTTCCGCCCTCGGACCAACAAATTTCTCCATGCACCTTTTGTACGCCGCAAGTTGCTCAGAGCATTCTGTTACAGCTTTTCTCGCTACATCTTTATCCTATCCACAACGATTTAGTTGAGCACCGCGCTAGATCTCGGTTGTCAAAGCCTTTCCTTTCATACCCCGTTTGGCAGTGATGCCCTCTCGTAGCAGGAAAAGAACGTATCCGCAACGTCAGCGCATTTTCTTAGCTTGAGGGGAAAGTATGGAGGCAAGAGCGGCTCTTGCAAACTCGACATGCTGGCAAAAAGGCGAGCAAAGCCAAAGGCAGACCTTCAACTTCTGCAGCAAAGGCCGAATGGCTTAGTCGGATCTGGCACGTGACTTTGCTGCTCTGAATATCAAAGGCGGATCGTCGCATCCACGGCTTTGCTCCTTCCTTTGGCCGTGTTTGAACGCTTTGGTAGGTATAAAGGAATGGTGTTAAAGATGAGGAGATTCATCCATCTTTGGATGTGACGTGGGGAAAGATACGGAAAGAATGATAGATGGATAGATGGATGGATGATTCGATGGATGGGACGGCACGTTCGAAATTGCGGTGTTGTTGGATACCATAAATGTGGAATTGGAACTATGATGGAAATGGGGGGGCATTTGGACTATGGACGTAATGGGGAGGAAAGTTATTACTGCGGTGGTTGGATATGGACGACCTCATGCTGTCATTCCTCGGGCGATCTCTGACATTATCCGTTTCTTTACTATTAGTACTGTCGTACCCTCACTTTTTCGACAGTTCTTCAGTTCGAGAGCCCAACTGCAACCATGAGCAAGGTTCCAGCTATCCTCAACGTGACCGAGCAGGAAGTCCAGTCCATGCTGGCTGCTCAGGTGAGGACGGTCTTTAGTGGATTGGAATATGGAAAGTCTAAAGACTAACAAGGCTACTTGTAGTCCCACGTCGGCACCAAGAACCTGGACAAGCAGATGGGTCCCTACGTGTGGAAGCGTCGTAATGACGGTATCCACATCATCAACATTGGCAAGACCTGGGAGAAGATTGTCTTCGCTGCCCGTATCATCGCTGCCATTGAGAACCCCGCGGACGTTTGTGTCATCGCGGCCCGTCCCTACGGTCAGCGTGCGGCGTTGAAGTTCGCTCAGTACACTGGTGCCCAGGCTATTGCTGGTCGTTTCACCCCCGGTACTTTCACCAACTACATCACCCGTACTTTCCGTGAACCCCGCGTGCTTGTCATTACCGACCCCCGTACCGACCACCAAGCCATCAAGGAGGCGTCCTACGTCAACATCCCTGTAATTGCTTTCTGTGACACTGACTCTCCTCTCCGCCATGTCGATGTTGCGATCCCCACAAACAACAAGGCGAAGCACTCCATCGGTCTCGCTTACTGGCTTCTTGCCCGTGAGGTCCTTCGCCTCCGTGGCACCATTGCGCGTACCTCTCCTTGGGAGGTGATGGTTGACATGTTCTTCTACCGTGACCCTGAAGAACAGGAGAAGGAGGCTGAGGCTGCTGCTGCTGCTGCTGCGGCTGCTACGACTACTGCCGTCACCGCCCCTGAGAAGCCCTTCGGTGCTGATTACGGCGGTGAGTGGGGAGCTCCTGTCGCTCCCGAGGCTGCCCCTGCAAATCTTGAGGTAAATTGTTGCCAAGTGCCCGATTTCTCAAACGATTGCCTAACAACGCTTTTCTACAGTGGGAGGCCAGCGGTACTGGTGTTGCGGATGTTGCTGGTCTCGCCTCGGCTCAGATCGAAAGCGGTGACTGGGGAGCGTCTACTGGCGAATGGGGTGCCGAATAAGTGCCTAACTAGAATGCAAATTGCGTTTACACGCATGTTTATATGTGCAATATAGCCTGATATCTTCACGGCAATATGGTCTGATTATGTCCCTGTCCGATTTGCGGGATCTACTGTGACAATATCTATTGGATGCGTTACTTTAGCTGATCTCCCGAATCCACATGGCAATAGCCCCCTCCGTCCCTCAGCCATAGCGGATACCCTGTACGCCACATCTTCTTGCTCTCTTGACCATCTGCTATATTCTAGTGTTGTCATTTTGCGGAAATCTAAAGCATCAAACTTTTAGATGATGTTGCGGAACGGTATAAAGCAGTGAAACTCACATAAGATTGTATGCAGTCGTAAAAGACCACCGATAAAGCACATGAATGAGATGCATACTATTGAGTGGATGCCAGCAACAGCTCGAAAAGCTGCTTCACTCAAGTGGCGGGACCCTCCTGTCATTTGGAGTTGGACAGATCAGCGTTGAATGCCCAAAAGTACAGAGGGATGCAAAGCTTACCGCCAACGACACACATGCCTATCGATATCGCAGCCATGCTTTGGCTGTAGAGAAATGTCACTATCATGGTTACAATATAGAGCCTACCTAACCGCAGAATATGAAATCTACTAATGTGGGAAACGACACCGCTATAATTGAGTTACCTATAGTTTCGCTTTCCTATGCACGAGTTGGTGAAAAAACAGTGATGGTCCAAGCGAAGTACGCATTTATCACAATATTTACAGTGCAATGATGTTGCATGACTTAAGGAATACCTTTAGTATCATCCCTCGTAGCGACAAAAAGCGATAAATTACTTACACGTATGCCCTACATATGAAGCAATAGAGCGCGGTAGATGGAACGTTTTCTGGATCTACCCGTCCCTGTGAATGGATAATTGCAGGATCTGCTGGATTTACGATCATGAGAGTAATCCCTCCAGCCGTCAAGGTTACCCAGCATACTGCGACCCAGACGCTGAGGAATATGCGGAGGGAGCTTGGATGGAAAGTGTATAGGGTATAGAAGCAGATGGGAGAAAGGAGACCATAGAGAATACCAATAGCCTGTCGAATGCTCCAGGGGCATTGGCAGCCATTCGTGCGTGGTGCCATGGGTTGTTGGAAGTATAACTTTCTTTTTTCGAGGATCTACCGTTTTTTGTATGGCCATCGCGTCCGTGAGCGCCTTACGTAACCAGACGTGAACGGACCTTTTGTTTTTTAAACTCTTCGGCGTTTCGCCTTCAACCAGTTCAAAATGAATCAAGAGCATTGCCAGGCATCTGAGCGTTACTGCGTACTCTATTATCCGATTGTGAATGACACCCAGTGTTATTGGTCGTTGATGATGAGGAAATATAGCATCAAATAGTCTCTAGTTGGCAAAAAGTACCGGATCACCAGGAAAGATCCTGCCCTGCAACGACGTTATTTTTTTGCCATCATGTCCCTTTTAAATGGTTATGCCCATGGCTACCCACAGTTTTGCACCTGTTCAAAGATTTGATCGTAGCAATTGGTTTATATATGAAATGAAGGTCTTGGGAGCCAGCTGGTCGAGGGTTATGATTCCCTAGGGATTCAGCGATATATCTGATCATTATTTTCCAATCCAATGTTGTTTTTCAGACAGAGTCAAGAAAAAAGTACATAAAAAAAAACGAAGCGCCCCTCTTCTCACATCTGGTGAAGTCTCGCTTTCACTCAGATGTGGAGACCACTACTACATGGTGGGCCCAATGTCAACGATGTAATTTGCCCTTCTAAGCAATATCTATCTCCTACCTACAAGACTACAAACGAAACCCAACCACACCGCTCCGCCCTCCAATATCCGGCAGAACCCATCTCCATCCTTTTTCCAAAACCTCCTCCTCCTCGGGATGCAAGCACGTCAGCACCACCTTTTTCAGCACTCTGGAGGGAGTCGTCGGCTTCTTTACAGAGAGTTTACAATCCAGGGTTCCGCATCCAACAACCAAATTATTTACATCCATATGCACGCCAGACGTTGTATGAGGTCTCACTTTTGTTTTCTTTGCCACAACCGATGGCGTCGTCTGCGGCCGCCCGGTAGGCCTCCGAGTCCACTTTGGCGCCTCTAACACCATTGTATGTAGTTCAGGCGGCTTTGCGGGGGGTTTCGTCGTCCTTTTTGGCTGCACATGTTCATGGGGATCTGGAAGAGGTGGGAGGTAATCTAGACTGGGAGACGACGATGTTAGAAGAAGGTGGTGAGGGTAGATGAGAGGGGATGAATTGTGAGTGAGGTTAAGGATGGGAAGGATTGTTTGTTGGGTATGTGGCCGAGAGGGTAGCCGTCGATGAGAATCAAAAGGGGTCCAGGGAACCGGTCTACGTGTATCTTGAGTTTCTATAGTGGAGTTTTGAATGTCGTGCTTGGAGGGTGATACCTCCGTGTAGGATGGGTCTCTGTCGG
The DNA here is from genome assembly GCA_006535965.1 of Spizellomyces sp. 'palustris'. Taxonomy (NCBI): domain Eukaryota; kingdom Fungi; phylum Chytridiomycota; class Chytridiomycetes; order Spizellomycetales; family Spizellomycetaceae; genus Spizellomyces; species Spizellomyces sp. 'palustris'. The sequence continues at coordinate 85,475 of QEAR01000056.1, read as the reverse complement.
CAAGTGCGGACTGCTCGGACGGAGACGTTGAAGTTGGGCGAGTGTATAAAGGGGACGATGTGTCTCCTTGACGTGCTGCTCGGTTACAGGGGGTGCTAGTAGGTATGGAATGCTCGGTTGCAGGCAGTAGTCCTGACGAGGTGAGTGAAGAGAAGGACGCACTCTCTCCTCTCCGCCACCCATGAGGTTCATTCGCGCATTCAGTATCGGTAATTGAGGCCGGTATATCATTCTCAGATATCGGTGTGTCATATTTGGTTCCGTTTGATAGCAAAGGCCCACGTCCGCAAGATTTCTCAGCTTCGCCTCTATGGCCCTCCCACATCTCAGTCGTGAATCCAGTATCAGTGTTTGTTGCAGATGTATCATACTCTGATGTTGACAGTGCTGACGAAAGCCGTTTCGCGCTGCACAGTTCTTCAACGTCGTTACCTATTCCAGCATCTTTCACATCTGACGAATATGAAGCGAGGGGAGAAGAGGGTGGTTCTAGAGTTGGAAGTGTGCTGTAGGATGCATGTTCCTCGTTGCCTAATCCGGTTACGGTCCGGAGGCCTTGCGTTTGGCCGGATGAAGACGCTTTAGATAAGGACACGGAAGAACCACCTTCTGCTGGGCCTTCCTCATCATGAGATTCAATTGTATGTGCAGCGTACTCCCCTTGTTCACTAATGGCGTGGTAGTTACTGGAAGAGTTCGAAATGTCGTATTGCCGTTGAGTTTCAGCTCGGTATTCAGCACCATCTTCATAGTCTAGGCCTACACTGTCGCTGCTTATGTAGGATTGTTCCTCATTTCGCTGTGCCCTTCGTTCCGTATCATTTTCCCCGCTGCCATCTGCTCTCGCTAACCCAAACTTTATCGTTGAAAACACTGCGGGATCAGAACTGAGACTGTTATCACTTGATGCGGATAGGTTATTGTCAGTAGCAGCGGCATCAGCCTCCTGCGCAACCGACTCTGGAAGTCTTGCTTTGAATGCTCTCGGCTTCCGAATCATAGGTGTACTTTGTGACACTGTTTTGCTTGTCCACATCGTTTTGGGTACGAGTCCGATTTGGTTGGTACTTTTTGCTATGTTTCTTATCCAGGGGTCGTCGTCCTCTTCATCACTTGACTCTCCATTTTGGTCTACTTGTGTCGAGCTGGTAGTGCCTTTGGCACTCACCTCGCCTGAAAACCGCAAAGGACGGTAGAGTCCCGCTCCACCACCTCCGCCGATACCATGACCTTTAACGCGTGGGATGAGGAGGGGTGCGTCATCTGGGTTGTCATCTCGTTCTTTCTCTGTATCTTGTTGGTCATCGTCATCGTCCTCTTCTGCATCTTCCGCACTATATGCTGGAACAATCACAGCTTCGGTTTTGCGTCTACGAGCCGTTCCGTCGCCCCATGTCCAGATGTTGTGGAAGGAAGCTCGGGTGGGTGGTGGAAGCTGCCAGGGATTTGTCATGCTTTACGGGGTCGATAGTAAAGGCTTCCTGCTTGCCAGATGGCAGCTTATGGTGTGAAGGGATTTGGATGATGCTATTAATAGAGATTTGCGAACTCATGGGTCCAGCCAAGCGAACCCCGTATTTGTAGACAGGTTTGCCTCTCACTCGTTTGTACTGTGGCATTCTGGGTCTGTAAAACGGTTCACGACAGATTGCTGGCCTAGGGGGCTAGTATCCTCTAAGGATGTAAAATTCGCAGTTTAAGTTGCACCTTTCTCAGTTTACATATTCAGTATTGGAGGCAGGCCTTGATAGTGTTCACAGTGTCACGGTGGGCAGGTGACTCCGCCATGTGATACCCTCCAAAAAGCATAGTGTGGAGGCCGTAGGAAGTGGCACTAGCAAGGTAAAGAGCCGGCTAGTTCCGGTT
>QEAR01000056.1:0-83580 GCA_006535965.1 Spizellomyces sp. 'palustris' | reverse complement strand
TATAAAAGAAGGTCTTTGCTCTCCCCCCTCCCATCTTGCGTCCTCCTCCTCCTCCTCCTCCTCCCGCTCTTGCGCCTCCATCCTCTCTTTCTGCGAACCACTCAGCAGAAACCACATTCCAACCTTTTGTGATCAAGGACGAACTGTTTGTCTTCCCTGACCCCAAAGAACAGTCAAAAGACTCCATTCTCCTCAAAGCCATCGTAAGGCAGTTCCTTGGTCGAGCTTCTAGTATCACTTCTCAGCAGTTCTACAACATCCTCGGACGCTTGAGAGCTTTATCCTACCTGATCAATGAATACAATCATGGAGTACAGAACATTAACGTCTCCAATGCGCCAGATCTGTACTTCGATAACTACATCAAGAGACGTACATTGGACCAGCTCTCATCATTTGGATTCCAGGTCCAAGACAACGCAGTTATCGCCGCCGACAGATTGGACGATCTAATTCAAAAGATAGAGGAACTGTACAGTGAGGAAATAGCAAACATGCGTGAAATGATTGCGGGCGGTTCAATTGTGTTTGAAGCATTTGGAGAACTTTTCAGACCAGATCAACCCTTTCGTGGACCAACAAGTATAGGCGGCTCACCAGCAGGATATAAAGTAGTAGAGGGATACTATGAGGAAAAGAGAACGCTGATGGGTACTGAACGCACCTTCCACCTTTCAATGGAATTCATTGCGTCCTTGGGGGACCACTTTGGTGTCGTTCGATTTGAAGAATCATTCAGCAGCTGGATGGGTGTGCGTGCGAGACCTTTATCCGAGCTCAACTATTATCCAATGGAAGAAGAAAGGCAAGCCTTCTTTGTTGAGCGTGGTAGAAAATACGCAGAATACGGGATCGGCGGTGCTAGGTTCTTGCAATACAAAGCTGGGTCATTCTACATCCACAATCCTGTCAAGGCTGGGACATCAATGTCACGTTCAGCTGGTCCACAATCAAGTACATCAGGCAGAATGATTGTTGATTCACACCGCGGGGCGCAGCTGGGTCATCATGCATCGCAAGGGTACGATGAGCCTACCAATGCTTTGATACAATTGGCGTCACGTTACAGACGCTGGATCAATGATCAGAAATCTGGTGGGAAAGCGGCAACGGCTGACTCCATTCATGTAATGTTGGAAATTCCTGATCAAATGCTCTTGTTCCACTGGCCAGCACTGGTCGCCTTCTCGTTCACTGCCAAAGCATGGGGGCATGTCCTTGTTGATGGGATCGGACGTATCCAGTTCAATGATTCAGCGTTTGATCAACTAGTCCTAGCTGAATCAAGAAAGAAACTTATCCGAGCCCTTGTTTCATTTGACGGTGAAGGCGACTTTGAAGATATTGGCGGCAAAAGTGGTGGATCTATTTTCCTTCTACACGGGCCTCCAGGAGTGGGCAAAACCCTTACGGCTGAAGCCATGGCCGAAACCCTACACAGACCTTTATACTACGTTACAATGGGAGAACTTGGGATCACGCCAGATGAGATGGAAAGACGTTTAGCGGATGTGTTGGACCTCTGTGCTGGATGGAACGCGTTGACTATTATTGATGAGGCGGACGTGTTTCTGGAGAAACGGTCAACAAGTGACGTGGTTAGGAATGCAATAGTGTGCGTCATGTTACGGTTGTTGGAATATCATCAAGGGATTCTGTTCCTTACAACTAATAGAGTAAAGGAATTTGAGCCGGCGTTTTGAGAGTAGGGTTACTGTGGCATTACGGTATGATCATTTGGAGGAAGGCGCTAGAACGCAAGTCTGGAAGAATTTGATTGGGCGGTTGAGTGTGCCGGTGGATAAGGATCTGGATTTTGATGCTTTGGGCAAGCATGTTATGAATGGGAGACAAATCAAAAATGCTGTTGGGTTAGCTCTGGCTTTGGCCAAGAACGAACGGCCCTGACCCAAAGATTCATTGATGAGACCATTCAGATTACGGCATTGGGTAGGGAAGACATGGCAAAGGCAGCCCATTACTAGCGGACGGTGGGGCAAGCAATAATGTGGGTTTGGGCTGTAGTTGATCGTTGAACAATAAACGGAATAACGATACCTCCATCTGCCTGACTTATCTGTAGTGTGTTTACAAATGGGCAAAATAACGTCAGCAGTTTTGTATTCTATTCTTTTTGGTGGTAGCGATGATTCACTTTGGAAGTTTAGTGCACGCGAAGTTAGACAGAATGCTTGTGGTGCTGGCGCAAAAAAAATATATCTTTCGTCAATCGGCAGTGAAAGCCACGGTCAGGGTAAGAAATAAACGTAGCTATTTCTAACAAGTACAATAAAACAAGGCAAGTCTTTCTTTTTGTCTTCCGAATTTGCGCTTTCTGCCCAAACATGCATGCGATGGATGCTTCTCAAAAAATCTTTCCACTAGATATCTTCGACTGAGGTTTGCACCCCCTTGCATTGTCTGTCCGTCTCAGATACATCATAGTGTGGTCCTGTGAAGGCGGCAACATTACATTGAACCATGACGGGTCTGGCTATCAGAAAAAACAAAGGAAGACGCTTGAATTTTATCCTTTTGGGAGCAGGAACATTGGACCGACCGTCGAAAATTTTGAGCACCGGCTCTTATCCGTCGTGCCTTGCCTTGCAATGTCACTACCTGCAGAGATAGGCTGGCGTCCATGCTGGCGTCCTGTGAGTGGTTCTGGTGTTCTCATTTTGATTTACTGTTCAGGTGGTAAGGCATCACTCTGTCATCATAGCGATACAGTCTGTATCCGAGGGCGTCAATGACGTCGATGTTCATGTTCCCCAGTTCGGAAAGGAGTGACCGTAAAGCAATGCGTTCAGAACGGTAAGATTCTGACATTGGCAACAGGCGCTTGGGCACAATCGCAAGACGGGAATGTGTGTGCGGGGTGGGGGGGAAACGCGTCCATTCGTCTCTTCTTTTCTGAAAGCCCAAGGGTAGGAACCTAAATGAATCACTTGGATTATCACAAACGCATCCTTGCACCAGATTTGCGCTTGATCAAGCACACTTTCCCATAGCAGATCATGAGTGTTTCGAAATCAGGAACTCGGGACGTGGACATGTTCGATCGGATAGAGCGGTCGCTCATGCGCATCTCGAACGACCTCGACGAGATGCTCATCAAAGAGATAGATTCATGGCTAGCCGACCGTGTGACACACCGTGAGCATGAAGGTGTTTACTACGGCATCAAGGACAGCGACCTCCCGGCGGTAGAGACCCTCCAGCAGGCCTATGAGAAAGTGCCCCTCAGGTTGTCCATCAGAAAACCGTATGTCGGTATAAAAGACTTGAACCAATCCTCAAAGAATGCGCTTCGCATGTGGCTAGCGATTCTCGTCCGGTTTCACGGGAACGCTGAAGAATTTTTGACCGGGCTGCCTGCAAACGCACAATCAACAAGCCAGACAGTCCGCCTGCTTAAGGAGTTGAAAAGGTTGAAGGGATGCACTGAAGCAATAGATGCCGTACTGTGAAATTTTACAACTTATAACGCACATTATCTTTCCCTTATGCATCCGCAGCATCATCAATCCCCAGCGTTATTTCCACCGGAATTCTCGTCCGGTAATCTGGGTCTTCATCATCATGTAATGGGGCTGCAGACCCCCTTCGGACATTGTCGCACACACAATGAATCTCCCCCAGACCGTCGTCAAAATGATTTGGTTCTCGGCGAGTGATATGATATGTAGAATGATGTGATGAACATGCAAGCATAGTTCCTGCAGGACTTCCCATTCTGGCGAATCGACGGCACCAACGGCTTGGTGAAGGTTCGGAATATTTCGGCGAATTCTTTCAAGTTTGGAACTCTTCTCAAACGCCATGACCGCTTTGATGAGGTTTCGATTTTCGACGGTCAATCTTCGCAACGCAATTACATGCTGCGAGGCGACACAGAGACTAGTATCTTGCCCTCAAATGTATATAGTTTTCTTTCATATCACGCATACTTTCAATGATGACATTTTCTTGAAGGCCATCCAAATCTCCCCTCAAGCGATCGATTTCACCCCGCAGAATTTTGACATGATCGTCCTCTTTGTCACCTTCTAAATTTCTCTTCAAAACAATGTCCTGAGGTGGTTCATTCTGCTCATTCTCCACGCCATCGTGCTCTTTACAAGGTTCAACTTTTGACATCCCAGGAAATTTTTGGTAATGCACACTTGCCAATGAATATGAATAACATTTGAAAGATTTCGACTATACGCACAACATCTCGATGTAAATCCCTGTTCAAAGAAAGACCATTCAAAGGTGACGTCAGCCATGATCCTGGGCGGATGGCTTCTTCAGAGGGATTTCGGAACATGCCCCTGTTATCCGCTTCCGTTGCTTGACTCGATGTATCGTCTTCGCCAGCACCTCGCCAATCCTAGTCACTGTCACTGTACTATCGATAGTTGGTTGTACCCGGAACACAACTATCGATAGTTCAACGACAGTCATCAATGCCAGACAAGTCGACCTCGAATGACATGTGACATGTTCTACTTTTCATTAGCAAGGACTTATGAGCCATGCCTATTTCATCGTTTGTGCTCACTCTTTGGTAGCAAAACACCAAAGAGCGTCGCCCCGCATACGCGCCCTTGGGATGGGGAACAAACAAAAAATCGCAAAGGTGCGGCACCCGCCCTAATGAAGAGAGGAAAGAAGGCGGGAGGTCGGCGGAGAAGTGTGCCAGTGGCAACAACGGAAATTGACAGTCCCGTAGGGGCGGAGCCCTTCCGCGAAAATCGACGGGGGCGATGGCAGTCATCAATCTGAGCAAGCGGGGAAGGAAAAGCCTGTTTAAAAGAGAGAAATGGTTCTACGGGACTTGAGGTTTGTGCTTGTGCGTGCCTAAAGCAGTGATAGCGGGAATGGGGTGGATGGACCTGTGAGAATATGCCGTATTCCGTGTGGAAGGCATTTTCTCATGCTACAGATTGTCCAAGGCTGAGGTGCGGCCATTTTGAGGACAAGGATCTTTGTCAAAATGATTACAAAACTTCCTAGCCATTTCCCGCTATTGTTAGGATTTTTCAGAGTTGACAAGAATGTTAGGATGGCAAACAAAGTTGGCAACTCACATGAACTATCGATAGAAGCAGGCTCTCGGATTGAAGATATATCGATAAGAGCGGAGATGGCGACCTTGATTTATCGATAAAAATGCCATCGGTTGGCAACTTGTCGATTTACCGATTGAAGAGTGACCGCGAGCGCTTATCGATAACGAGTGAACCCAAAATGATTTATAAGGCCAAAGGGAGCATGAGCGCTCTCCGTCACAGAGAGGAGAAAGAGCACCTTCCCCTTCCACAGCAGCAGAACGAACCATGAAGGCTAAAGCCGATGAAAGGAATAATGTTAAAAGTGTTTTCAAATGGGCCGGGAGTAAGGACCGATTGTTGGAGGAAATCTATTCTTGACGCCCATTGGAATTTAACGATTAGTATGAGCCCTTTTTGGGAAAGGCGGTATTGGCCCAGCGCTTGTATAAAGACAACATACTTTGCCACTCGAAAATGCATCTAGGTGATATTTGCTCGCCCTTGATTACGACTTACGAGGTCATCAGGGACGACCCGAAAGACCTGGCGTCGTCGTTGGAAACTGATGAATATTCATGGAGGCACCACATACAGGACAGAAAGCGGACATACGTGTGGTCGCGCGAGTCGTTCAACAAACTCCTTGGCCGCCAGGAAGCCCTCGACCGTTCCGAGCGGATTGAATTGGTGGCAAATATGACAGAATTCCTGAGGGTCGTCCTGGTATTTATTTACATTTGTTTAGGGTTCCACCTTGGACATACCACTATTTATATTATAATGTCTCCCAACATATGCAGAAACTCATATAGTTGGTACTGCCCATTTGGTTTCCGTGACCGTTATAGTCACAGTGACCCTCTTTTCCTCCCCGAGATCCCGTTTCTGTCTTTGGATCTCTTTTAGAGGTGCTAACCCCTTCACTGGCATACACCCATCAAATCCCGGCCCCTTGACAGCACCTCCCCGGACTTCCACGCCCCCAAGGGCAAATACCCCACCGACAACGCGAGAATCGCGAACAGTTATGCCCCCCTTTGCCAAGACAGTTCCGAAAAAGTCGATACTGTCTAGTACCACATGCTCTGCTTCGAAAAAATTCCAAAGGACTTTATGTGGATAAGTGACCATACTCGTATCCAGATCTTTCAATTCAATCGTTCCGGTTCCAAAGACATTGACCAAGAGTGTTGAGCCTGGGTTCAACTTTTGGTTTGCAGGTCCTCCGGGAAGTGACATGCCGATCAGGCGGACCTGGCCGAGTGCCCCGCCATCAATGTACGCAACTTGGGTAATACTGCTCCCCGCAACTGACGAGGATAACTTGAACACCAGTTTCGGAGGTGCAGCCCGGTGCAACGCAACAGATACTGTTGGTTCCAAGTCACTCACGCCGTCCACCAGAACTTTCAAATCCCCCTCCAGAGACCCAAATCCGTAGTCAGGCACCAGGACTCCACACCCCCTCCCCTCCAACACACTCAAGCTCTCCTCATCCACATCCTTGCCCTCCTTTACCCCAATATTCCCACTGACAATCTCGCTTGCTACTACACGCGCTGAAGACCCGCTGAGAGCAGCGTAGGGGAACAAGTGTGCGGCATTGAGCAGAGGACAAGACTGTGGGGCGGAGAAGGTGGATTTTCCAATGGTGGAGTTCTCAATTGTTAGGGGCCCTTTGATGGAAGCCGCTCGTCCTGTACATATTATTAACAAATTGTGGACAAAAATGTCGAAAAGGACAAGTACTCACCATACACTTGCGAATCAACAACCACCACGTCCCTCCCTGCAACCCCAAACACCGACACAAAGTTTCCCAAAGATGGTTGCGAGCATCCTGCCGCACCCGCTTCCCTAATAATTGGTACTGTACACAAAACATTTCAGTCACCACCGCCAACGCATGGCCATATACCACAACATACCAGGCGCCCTCCTCTGCCTCTGTACACCTTCCTGTGCAATCAACCGCCTCGCAACCCCCCACCTCTCCAACGTATCCGGAAATATGTTGGATAAGAGACTAAAGAGGCTGACAAAGACGGCGAGCGCTGTGTAGACGGTGTAACTCATATTTGAACTGGGATCAGAAAAGGCAAACGCTCTCGTCTCGCAACAAGTCCGACCGGCTTACGCGAACGTGTTTACACGTGATTTGTTTGGTTTTTGTTTGTTGTGGATCCTCGGGCCAAAAACCGTTGATCGTCGCCATGTTTAACAATCGGACCAAACAGCGTATAACGGTTGGACTCATCGTTTCGGTTGCGCTCTTGTCGATCTTTACTGTCGCATATCCTACCACCGGAATGGGAAGACGAAAGAGGAGCAGGGAGGTTGAAAGGCCATCTGACGGTGGACGCGATGGACCCACCTGATTGTCAATATTTGGTCAACCTGCGACGAATGGGCAGCCCCGCGCTGTTGTTTGCTTCAAGGTTACCTTTGCCGCCTCCCACCGTGGGACTGGATAACGTTAGTAACGACAAGCCGGTGAACAATTTGGGGGAACGAACGTAACCGTTGAGGGCCTAGTCAGCTCGGGTAGCGCTAGTCTTCAAGTCACTGTGTCAGTGCGCTTCCGAGGGGGACCGACGAAGGGTTAAGGCGACGGCGGAGAGGAAAATAGGGAGGGCACGGCATCCGCGCAATCAATGTACAGACAGACACTCAACGTTCTCACGCACCATGGGGAAAGAAACACCCGAAGTCATCCTATTCACCACGGCTTAACCCGCGGCGTAATACCTACACATGCTTCCAGGAGTCGAAAAAGGCACACCGGATCGCTCGAGATACCCTACTTGTACATATCCCACTCGTAATTTAATGCAACATAAAGTACTGATATAGAATCACATTTGCGATAGATAGTCATAAGAGAAATTATATACACAAAATATATACAACCGGAAGGTGCTTGAGCTCCATTACCCATCTGGAGGGCTTGGAGGCTGACCCTGAGCCGGTGGAGTAGGCTCTCGCTCATTGTTTACGGACCCAGGGAGCTTCATGAGCGTCCAGTGTACCGTTCGCGAATACCTAATGGGTGGTAAATATATACCCTAATCAACAGCAAAGCATAAGAGAACCTACCCATCCTCAAAAACAACTCGACAGCTAGTCGCCAAAGAAAATGAGAAACCAATGTCCCCATCAAAACAGCGAAACTGCCACAGCTCACCTCTGCTTCTCACAGAAAATCTCACGAACCCAACCAAAATGCCATCCAGTATCCCTGAAAGAGGACGATTGATCAACATTCCAGCAGACACCTCCCCAATTTGCAAAAATTAAAACTCACACTTTTGCTTCCACACCCACACCCACACTAAATATCCCTGGAGCCTCCTCAACCAACTTTTCCCGTTCAAGTCGCTTTTCGGTTTGCTTAATGGGATCATGTTGCGCGCTTTCAAGATACCGGGATGAGCATGACAAAATAGGCGAAGTGACCAGAGACACATGACAACATACCAATAGCAGACCCAATTATCTCCCTCTTGCATCAAAGTCAGCCCGGCCGCATACGCACATGAGACGTGGTAAGCTCGTACGCATTTTCCCTAGTGTGGATCCTACGTTGATTCCCGGTCGTCAGAGCTAATAAACAAAACGCGTACCTTGGCGCATTGGATACACGCCCCCATCTTTCCAGGTCTACTCGTCGCGGGTTTACACACGGCGCATTTCTGCATACGAATTTAATGGACCGTCACTAGTATCTGGTGTAATGTAATAGCTCACCAGTCGCCATCGAGCCTTGTCAATCGCATCTATGCCTTTGACGATTTCCTTTTCCGGATCTACGGGGTGGGGATCTATCCATGTTTCTACGCGGATGGGTGAGAAGAGGAGCACAATTGAAGACACACAACATGTTTTGGGGACAAACCTGGGACGAATAGTGCGCATTGTCTGTGTGCCCATCGGCCCTCTGCTTCCGTTGGCAGAAAGTCTCCATCACGAAAGGTGCAGAGGACGCACTGAGTTGCAATTGAAAGACGGTACCATGAAGAGCCCTTCTATTGCATGACATACCACACGGTTCACGACGTACCTTTATCTTGGGTTCAGATACCGACTTTTTTCTGTCCCCGCCAGTCACTTTGGAGTCAGCGTTGGCTTTCCCCTCGGTACCCTCCTTATCCTTCTTCCGCTTCTTCGGCTTCTTCTCAACATTCATCATCTCCCCTTTAGGCTTCTCCCTGGCCCCCAACATGTCGACTTCCGTATTTTTCCTCTTCTTCTCCATTTTCTCTACCTTTTCCATCGTTTCAATGTCTTCCACCTTTTCCACTCTCTGCTCAACCATAGTACCATCCGGCGACTTGATTGACGGTAATTTCAGTTTGATACGTACAGGAAGACGTGGCGGATCAAACAGCCCTGCCACATCCAGTTTCACACTATCCCCAATACATTCGCAGTACCCCGCTTTTTTGCCAATTTCTACCCAGCTGTCCAGAGCAAAGTTTACTGATTCTGCGCAGTTGAACCCGAGGTTATACCCTTGGTGGTAGCCTGTTACGTAGTGAGAATCTCGTGTCGGATGAACGATAACCACAATGTACCATACCATACGGAAACGTGATAACAAACTATTTCGTGCCACGTAGATACCAGAGGTTAACACTAAAACATAGAGGAAATAAGCGACAACAAGATGATCCACTCCATACCTCCCCAGCTTTTTGCACAACGCGATGAACTGGCACATTTCTCGCTGTCAAAAATTTTGGAGATAAAACACATGTTTTGTGTCGCAGAAATTCCGGGCATTTGTGCGCTTCTTCGCTAAACACACCTGAGAAACAAGGAATATTTCAGCAACCGTGGTCAATACATGGTTAATTATCTTCGAGTAGCTCACCTCTCGCCACCGTTTCGAAGCGACCTCGATGAGACGGGGGAATGACGTACCACTGCTTCGGAGCACCCTATAATCCACAAATCATGTCAGGTCCAGAAGTACTTGCCAGATGCGAGTTAAAACTTACAAAGTGGATGTAGCTAATCATAAAAGTAGCAGGTGTTAATCGTTAGCAAACATTTTGGGTATCTAATAATATCAAGATCTCTGCTTACTTGATCGAATAGAGATCCATATCTTCCTGCAGATCGGAAACCGTAAAACAGTGTCCCCCATGACCAAACACTAGCATTCTAACATACCACATGCCACGCAAAGGTTGCCTACAAGCATATATAATCAGTGCCCCTTCACGACTGATCAAAATCTTTGCCCAACATACCTTCCACATCCCAAAGTAGAGGTACGGACTTTTACAGAAGGCGAGCCATAAGCATTTGCCCTTTCCAAAAACATTTGCAACTAGACGCACCTGTTGACGCCAGGTAAAAACACATTCACCCTCCGCAATAGATTATCCAATCTCGCCAGATTCCAGGAATTTCCTTCTCCAAGTGGATGATCGAATAAAGATCCAAGCATATCAGCTCCATAGAGTGGTGCAACATATGTAATATTTCGCCAATAATATCGTTCGAGCTCTTTACAATATTCATCTGTGAAGCCTTCGGAGACCTCTTTTGTAGAGAAGTGAATAGAAGATGGTGTATCGACGGGACGCTTGCGTGCAGTGGGTTTAGGTTGTGTCATGGTAATGGTTGGGTCTGGGACGTCGGTTGATAAGGTCAAGGGGATTTCAGGTGCTGGCGCGGGTGTTAACATGCTATTGACAACATTAGCAGAACTTTCATCTGCTCGTATTCCCAACAATGTTTCCTGTCCCTCTGTTTGTGCTGCATTAGCTGAACCTGCCATAGGTTCCGAAAAAACGGCCCGCGCTTCTGACATGGTAGTTTCGGTTGCCGCTGTCTGCTTATCTCTAGCTTCTACAGAAGAAGCCGGTTCCACTGATCCTTCACTTTGTACCACCTTTCGTATTCGTTTTCTTGGAGCCGGTCTATGTGGATTTACCTGAGGTTTGCCGTCGCTATTGAATTGGGGTGTCTTATGTCCAGCCGAGCTGGAAAGCTCGTACCAATCCTGGACTGATCAAACATACTCTCATGAGTTGCTGCTACAGAGCTAGAGGATTGAGAGCGTGGAAACCCACCGGTGTACGTCTTCCTCTGCTCAATGTTCATTTGGAAGTAGGTGCCCATAGGTAAACCACCGCCTAAGCCGAATGTCATACAAGTCCACCAAATCTAGAACCACATGAATGAAAGCGACCGCACCTGTTATCTCCTGGACAATGGGCTTCCGTATTTTCACCTCTGTCAAAGCCGGAGAGATATCGGGCAGTCGCTCACTCCATTCCTGTGGAGGTATGATCTTGACGATACCAGCGGCTTTTCCGAATGAGTCTATTGCCCTCATGAACGCGGCAAAGTCTTTGAACTGCTCGTCTGTGGGCTTAAATACGGGTACGCCATTGGGTTCGTAATAGTGATCTGGCAAGACGGGGTTCGAGTCTGGACTTTGCTGCTCTTTTGATGACGTGGAGGTTGCGGGACAAGGATTGGCGGCATTTCCATGCTCCGGGGTGTGATCATTGTGCGGGCTGCTAACAAGGCGGGGTATGGGGCTTAATTTGGCTTGTGGTGTTGCTTGCAGCGTTGGCGTTAAGGACGTCGTTGCGTCCATTTTTTGGAACGGATTTGGTCAACTTGAAGGCAGCCCCCCTGTGTATCCATTGCATGTTTGCTTACTTAACCGATCGAATGCATTTCATTAAACTGAATGGAGTCATCCAAAGGGCCTTTGGGGAGTTTGGGCAGCGATCTCTACCACCCCAAGAAACATGACGACGCCGTACCTTGCAAAACTAAAATCCGTATTTGCATCAGCGCATACACGCGAGCTACGCGGGCACAAGCAAAAGGTACTTTCCGTACTGGGTCTAGGAGATCGCTTGGACTCACCAATCTGAAAGGTCCTTACTGTAGGATGGAACAATGACGGTCGGAAGCTGGCATCCGGGTCTGCAGATCAAACCGCGCGAGTCTACACCAGTGTAGAAAGAACGGTAACTTTTGCCTTTGTCAAGTCTGATGGGTAAGCGAATATACCAAGTTCCAAATAGAGTAGCAAAGATGCTATCGAACTCAAGGCACATACGGGAGACGTCGACCAACTGTGCTGGGATCCAACGCACCCTGATCGTCTTGCAACCGCATCACTGGATAGTTCAATTATGATCTGGGATATCCGAAGTAGGGATCGTCATCATCTCTAATTGTCCCGGCATGGCTCACGTATGTATCATATCTCAACAGCAGCAGACAAAACCCGCACACATCCCTATGCCCGCAAAGTCAGTACAACAGGAGAGAACATTAACATTTGTTGGAGTCCTGACGGACGACATATAGCTGTTGGTAACAAGGTAGGCTGGAACCATTATAGCTGTGGGAATTTTAATGGTTCTTACAACCGTTGTGCTCACAAAGGAAGACATGGTCTCGTTCATCGATCCTCGCGGAGGCGGGGATTCAAAGAGTAAAAAGAAATACATATGGCACACAATAAAAAACGACGTCGAGGTGGGTGCAATTGTTGACCTTTCCGGCCCGCCCTTACTGTACTCACCGTTCAACTAGATAAACGAAATAAGTTGGAACTACGCTGGAGACTTGTTCTTCATGACAACAGGACAGGGTATGCAAGTTTGCAATTTGACCGGTGTATAACTTTGTGCTGATCTTTCCGGTTATACATACAGGAACGGTCAAAGTCTTGGAATTCCCCCAGTTCAAGCCCGTGCTGGACCTGACAGCCCACACGGCAAACATATATTGCGTTGAATTCGATCCTAGGGGAAAGTAAGAATCTATAGAACCATTGAGCTGAACGGTGTCCAAAAAGATGGCATCCTCAAATTCTCCTGGCAGATACTTTGCAACGGGCAGCGCCGATGCTCTCATATGTTTGTGGGATATTGAAGAATTCATTTGTGTACGAACATTTGGAAAGCTCGAGTAAGTTCCGTTCTGGGGTTGCTTCTCATCTCAGAGATTTATACATGCATGTCTCTATGCAGGTGGCCTATCAGAACCATAAGTTTCAGTTACGATGGAGAGCTCATTGCATCAGGGTCCGAGGACCGAATAATAGATATTGTAGGTGTCGTCCTTTTGGTAGCTGTGTGGCAAGGCAACGCGACCATGTTTTGACACTTTCCTCTAGTCGGCGGTGGAAACTGGAGAAAGCGTCCACACAATCCAATGCAATGCTGCCATGAACAGTGTTGCATGGCACCCAACCAAGCACATACTTGCATATGCGGGGGACGACGTGGGTGGTAGAGATCATAAAACACCAGAAGGGAACCTTCGCGTATTTGGAGTGCCGTCGTCGTCAAGTTCATAATAGATGATGTTTTGCATCTTGTTTTTTTATTCCTGTAACCAATCTATTAAGATCCCGTAAACAAAACAAGAAACTACCAGGGTTTGAGGGCTTTTCACCCAATCCCCGTTCCAAGGCTTCCAACGTGTGCGCGCATTTAATTTTAAAAAGCCTTGAGCGCAGTTCGCGCCCGTGCTGGGTCCGACGACCCCCCCACCGCATTTCGTTTTTTCTTCATCTTGCTGTCACATGTCCACCTACCCCACCATTATACCCAGAAGCCCTCTTGGGCCAAAGGGCACTACCTCACCGTATTATGTTCCTCCTCTGCTTGCCCGTAGCTCAGACGGCCACATGGAACAACTGGTTGAAATCCTGTCAGACCGTCGGGGCTGTCTAATTATCGGCGCTGGAGTGTCGGTGTCATTAGCAGACAATGAGGAGAATAAGCGCCTCGTAACATGGAAAGGGTTTTTGGATCGATTAGCGCAGACTGTAAGGGACATGCTTGGACTGGAAGAATCATGGTATGAGGAGGTGAAAGCCATGTTGGATGTTGATCCAGCGAGGCATCGCGAGGGTACTGTGGACAGACAGTATGCTCTTCGACTCGATAAGGCCGCGGAGATGATTGAGCATCACGTCAATACGGGACATTTGGGAGGAAGTAGTGACCCTTTTATGCGATACCATCATCTTGTCTTCAAGATCCTCCATCGCCTCCGGGCTGACCGCTCCTCCCCCATTGCCAGCTTGCTACACAACCTCCGTACTCCCATATTTACGACAAATTATGATGTTCTGTTAGAGGACGCTACAGGGAGATTCACACTCTCCATTGAAGATTTGTTAAAGGCGCAAAGAGCCTATCGTCTCAAATCAGATCAACATCCTCTTGCACAGCACCAGCAATACGTGTTCCATCTTCACGGTATCTTTTATGACGACCCAGAGCGCAAGTTTGTGCTGACAGCGAGAGAGTATGCGATTACGATCGATGATTTTATTATGGCTTTGAAACCTGTATTGGTGGATGTTGGGAGTAAGGTCAAGACCGGAGGAATGGCTTTTCACAGAAGCATGGTTTTCATTGGGACGGGTGGGACATTGCAGGTATGAGCATGCTGGAGCAGAAGATATGTGGAGCATTCAATTTTGTGCTGATAACTCATCTCGCGTATGTTTCCAGGATATCCACTTTACAAGCCTCTTCGCCGCTCTTTACGAGTAAGTTGGTCATTCTTGTTGTTCTCAGTATATATTGAATCACCCATATATTTCTCTTCTCTCATCACAAAGACACAATGTGTTTCTGGAATCGAATGGCTTTGAACGCGTTCTTCACTACGTCCTCCTCAACGAAACCGAGGCTACCCACATCACCGACTTTACCTTTGAAGATTCCCTTGGCCGACGAATCCATGCACATGAGCTCCTGGTCCCCGTAGTGTACGGTAAAACATACGACGATTTACCAAAATTTCTCGCAGTGCTAGTCAAAAAGCTCGACGAGGACGAAAAATCCCAGTCGAACGTTGATAGCGTGAATGGAGATGACGAGGACTATGCGCCAGCCAGCAAAGATAAAATTTTTGGAACTGGGCGAGGGACCGTGGAAAGTGATTCTGATGCGGGTCCGATGAGTCCAGATGGACATGTACCTAGGCCATCTTACCTACGTAAGGTCAAAGGGCATGTGAGGCGACGGTCGAGTCTTTCGACAGAATACGTGGATCCTGACTTGCAATCGGTACCAGAGAAAAGGTTTCAAACAAAGGGAGCATGAATCCTTTGTGTGGTCTGCTCTTCCGTTTTTATTTTGTTACTCGGTATCTGTCCTAGTTCATTAAGCTCCCTTGTATTTATACTTGAATCCCTCCAAGCCTTCCACACCCTCCCTCACCTCCCCCATCGCCCTAACCGCATACCACTGTCCCAGTACCAATACCAACGGCAAACACCCGACACCCACTCCTGTCCACCCATCCCCTAAATACATCAAGAATGGCGGTATGAGCGCCACCACAAATGGAACATATTTCACCGCGGAGTGTGCTAGTGGTTTTGTGACGGGATGACGGAACGACAGGAACGGAGTTGTTAGGCAAATTGCTGCGGAAAGGAGATAGGCTAATCGATATTGGGGAAGTGGGTTCAAGCGGAGGGGTAGTAGCGAAGCAAGGAGGTACCTAATAAGCAAGCTGGCGTGAGCAGCGGTACTATTATGCACTCTCAGAGAATAAGAATGTACATACAGTCCAGAAGCAATAAATGAAACCTTATAAAAGATGTGTTCGTACACTTGTTGGTGGTGATCTGCTTCACGCTTTAGTGTTGCGATTACTTCTTCTTGTTCTATGTAACGAGGGGTGTAGGGTTATTGCAAAACGTCATGCGGTCCTGCGAGAGCGTGTAGTTTGACATACGCTGTTCGTCAAGGACAATGGCATCGTCTTCTTCTTCCTCGGCATCCTTGGAGGTGAATGGTGTCCTTTTGTGCATGATGCTAGAGACAATGGAAGCCTCTCGCGAAGCTGGTGTGTCATCTTGGATCTCGGGTGAGGTTCAAACCCAGATCAAGGCACTCTCTCGTTGTTTGTTTTCCTTTTTATTTTTTTTTGTTCAAATAGATGAAAACAATCCACCAGGGCAGAAAAACAGGCAACAAACCACCATGGCTGTGTGGAAAAGTAATTTGTAATTTCCGAACCACCAAATCCTCCAATGATATTCTATATATCATGCATAAACTAGAATCTACGCTACCCTACCACAACCGACCATCTACACCTCCTCAATCTTCAAACTCTTTTTATATTGGTTCACGACTCCAGCACCATCACCCACCTTCCCTTCAAATCGTGTCAATTTGCCCTGATCGCACACCCAAACTTCATTGCACACGGCATCCAGGAACCGCTCATCGTGGGATACGATCGCGATGCCTCCTTTGAATTCCCGTAACGCAGAGGCAAGAGCATCGATGGAATCCATATCCAAATGATCTAGTGTGGGTGAAATGCGTTAGATCAAGTATTAGTGTAGGGTGAAATGGAGAGGTCATTCTTACTGGTCGGTTCATCCAAAACCAGGACATGAGGATTAGTCATAGCCATCCACGCAAAAACGGCTCGACTCTTTTGACCTCCACTGAGGGTCCCAATAGGTTGCAATGCAGTCGTACCCGTCAAACCAAACCGTCCCAGTACTCGTCGGTAATCCTCTTCTTGCATTCCAGGGAACCTGCTCTGTAAAAACTGCACACTGCTCGCTCCAAGCTCCAATTGATCGACATGGTGTTGACTAAACAGGGCTATTCGTAGTCGGCCATGTCTTGACACCATACCCTTTTGTGGCTCCACTTGCGCTGTCATAAGGCGAATAAGAGTGGATTTACCAGCTCCATTCGGACCGACAACAGCAATCTTTGAATCCATTTGCAAATCAAATGAGATGCCGCTGAGAATAGTTCGCTGTTCGTCGTAACCAAATGTGACTTCTTCCATTCGGAGAATCGGTGGAGACAGCTTTTCCGGATCAGGAAACCGAAAGTAAATGTCCTGTCCTTCACCAGAAATACCCTCCATATCATCTTTTGGTGGTGCTTCAAGGGGTGGTAGCTTTTCAAGGATCTTAATCTTTGACTGAGCCTGTGCTGCTCGCTTCGCATTGTACCTCCATCGATCAATAAACGCTTGCAAATGCTGTCGATACTGTAACTGCGCCTCGTATTCACGTAATTGGTTCTTGCGTCTCTCAGCTTTGGTTCCAACAAATGTGGAGAAATTTCCACGATAATAATCCAGTAAACCATCGTGTAAATGCAGGATATCAGTTGATACCGCATCCAGGAACGATCGATCGTGGGAAACAATTAGTAGGGTTGCCTGCCACTTTTGAAAGTATCTTTCCAACCACACCACTGCGGGAAAATCGAGGTAATTTGTCACTTCATCAGCAAGCAACAGATCTGGCTTACAAAAGAGAGCTCGCGCCAACGCCAAACGCATCCTCCAACCACCACTGAACGTTTTTGTCGCAGCTCGTTGCTGTTCGGGCGAAAATCCTAAACCGTTAAGAATGGATGAAGCCTTGGATTCGGCGGTATGCGCATCAATCTCCTCCAGCCTTTGGTACACCTCCTTTAACCGTTTTGTCATTGTTTCAGCAGCCTCTGGAGCGGTGGACGCCTTTGACAGCGCCGAATTCAACTGCTTCTCCTCCGCCAAAAGTGATGTTCGCTCCTTATCTGCTTGCAGTACAGACGCCAATGCGTCCGTATCGTCACCCGCAATTTCCTGTTCCACGTGCAAGACGCGGATATGCCCCGGTAATCGCAGTTCCTGGTGGGCAATAGCGCGGAGTAAAGTAGACTTTCCAACACCGTTCTTTCCGACAAGACCGTAGCGACGTCCATATGATAAACTCAAGTTGGCATTCTGCAAAATCTTCTTTCCAGCATATTGAATATCAAAGTTCTCCAATTTCAAGTCTTTGCTCATATTGGTCGCTCCAGATACTTTGGCTTGATTGACAATAATCGCAGGTTTCACATCGGGATTCCACACTGGGATCGCATCCGGATCGTACAATCCACCCCTCGCCGCCTTTTTTTCTGCCAACTTTTTTTCAGCAGCCCGTAACTTTCTCTGATCCACCGTGGATGATTTAGGTCCATTGGTCGAGTGTCCATGTCGAATGTCCCCAATATTCGACCGTGTAAATTCCAGCGTAGTTGATACAGTTTGGTTCATCACGACTGGCCCATCCAATGCTACGACACCTCCATGAGCGAGCGACTGCTTTACTGACGGTGTGAGAGCAGCGAGTTTCTCACATAGCGCGTCGATCTCGTCTTTTGAACTCCCTGCTTCGCTTAGGAGCGGCTCCAGAAAGTCTTGAAGACCTTCCTGGGTTCGATCGCTTGAGGGATCTTCAAAATACCCCAAGACCTGGAAATGCCACAAAAAAATCAGTTACCATTTGTTCATGCAAAAACTCGAGTTTGATTACGTACATAGTCCCTCAACTCCCCGTCTAGACGGGGAGCCGCCTCCCGAATGAAGCCCGAAATCTCTTTTGTCGAGGGAGCCATGACTTTGCAGTAAATCTAACCGTCCTGCACCAACACCAAAAAACTGCAAAACCACAGTTTGAACTCGTTGCTTCTCCAAGCGAACCTTGCCCACAACACGTGATTCGTTCGCGTAAAGGACGCCGATCGGCATTTGTTTTTGTTCTGAAGCGCTTTCAATCCAATGCCGGACTCGGCCCGCATCCAACGCCTACGAGACTACCTAAACCATAAAGCACGTATCACGATATCTGATGGCAGGATCTTTATCGGGCACTTTGTCTGCATTGATAAAGGGCAAAACACCATTTTGGCTGGTGCAGAGGAATTCAAGAATGGTAAAGAAAAGTTCCATTGCTGTATATTTGCCGTTTTGGTTCATGTGTGATATGACTAGGGGAACGGAGGTTTGTGGGATTGATTATGGTCCCGGGTAAACATCTCATCAAGGCCGAGTTTGAGGTGAATGAAGAGTACATTTGATTCTCGCACCAACGAGATTGCAAGGTTCCCTACGCTGGAAGCTCTTCCACGACGATATGAACCGTGAGATCAACACCACCCTGTCCCCGTATCGTGGGTACAAGAAATGGGCAAGAGAACACCGGTCCCTCAACGATGAAAGCCGTTCCTAAACTCCAAGGCAAACCACTATTCCCACATCAAAATCACCGGGCATCGATGCAATGGTGATATCTTTTTGCAGCACCAAACCTATTATACAAGGGTCGACCACTTAAAAATGCGTGGAGTCATGTGTACTATCTACTCATATTGCGTCCCCAAATACATTAAATCACACAAACACACTGGCTAATCAGCCATGTCATCCGTTCTAAAGCCAAAGGTAAGTTCGACGTCTTGCAATACGTCTACACAGAAAGACTTGCCTTTCACTTGGCTTGATCATGCCAGGAATGCTCAGCGCCTTCTCCATCTCCATCTTTTTCTTCAAGGCCGCCTCCGCTTCCCGTTCCTCAGAGTACAGGTCACTATTATCCGCACCAGCAAATTCCTAAAAACAGCATAAGGCTCAATGAAAAACAAAAAAGAGACTCTCGGCTTACACATACCTTTAACGTCACCAAAAAGTCCCGTACATGGGGTAAAAACACCTCAAAATCTCGTGACGTCACAAATAGCCCGGCAACAAACGTCTGTACTTGCACCCTACAATGCCCCACAGTCAACATCCATCCCAGATAAACCACATCAAACAAAAGCACGAACCTCTGCAAATGTGCAAACGACTTTAAAAGCAGATCTGTGGCATAGTCTTGAAGGAATGCCTTGTTTGTCGCAACAGGGGTAGGAATTTGTGTTGGGTCAAAAATAGGCACTTTGATCCGGTCCGTCTCAATAGCATTAAACATATCCCGCAGGATCATGCATTGCAATCGGAAACCTATCATACAATCAGTCACAGTCAATGCCATTCTTGCAAAAAAAATGCAACATACCAAACTTGTGGAACGGGTTCACCAAAACGAAAAGAATATCTTGTAACAGGCTCACAAAGTACGTTTGGTAGAATTGATTCGCAAGGGCTGGATCCACCGCGCCAAACTGTGTTACCATGGTCGATATAATCGACAAGCCCAGTTCGCTAATATCGGGTATTGTGTGCTTGATACCCCATATGACACTGTCGTAAAAGACGCGGAACTGCGGTGCCGGCATTTGTACAACCGCTATAAACAAAGATAGTGAGTACATGTCCAGTATGAACGAGTTGAGTTGATTTTGTCCATACCTTTGAAGCAACTCTGTGTAATCGCATGCATCAATGTAAAGAACCCAATTCGATGTTCAGGATTATCTTCAAAGTTTTTGCTAATCATGTTCACCGTACACTCAAACACGGCTCCCAGCACAGCAGGAATCTTGTCATCCATCAAATCCTACAAACCTATGAGTACGAGACCTTGTATCAGTTCCAAGTGCCACAACATACCCCCAGTTTGTTGATGATGCTCGCCATGACAGTTAATACAAACGCGTCCTTTGCTGGCTCAACACTCCGCGCATAGTCTCCCAAGACGGCCTCCAGCAGCGGTGGTATAATATTCTGCATAACAATCTGCAGATCCTTCTCTTCAGACAAGCCAATGTACGTTTCCATCAACCGCAAAATCTCTTTCTTAATTGTACGCAAACTGCGTGCCTTGGGCGTCTTGGTAGCAATAAGCCCTGAAAACAACATGAGCACCCAGAAAAGAAGCCACCAGTAGCACTCGCCCGCACCTTGTGTTACAACCAATTCTGCAATAATTCCACTGGCGGCCGTGTAAAGGCCCAACAAGTCCATAAAATTCCGGCCAATTTGCACGTAAAAGGGACCTCCAATGGATGTGCACGCCGCAACATTGGTTTTGATGATATGTGACAGGAGCTTGACCGTGTCGGGCTCATGAAGGATTTCTGGTTTGACCCGCGCTTGGCTCATTTTTGCATCCCACTGATATGTAATCGCGTTAGCCACTGTCATGAGAGTTCAGAAAACGACTTGACCTACAGCCGCATTGGCCGACTCCATAAACTTGTTGATCAACCGCTCTTGTTGTGGTTTACTTGGCTGAGCGGAAATCATGTACCCGACCGCTTCGTAGAATGTGTGCATCTTAAAGGAAATAAATAAGTAATGTCAACAATGCAGGCGTACACATTATAGGCTCACCTGTGGTGGGGGCAAATCCGATGTAATTTGGTCCATGGTCGCCAGTATTTCCTCAATGTAGGGAACAACCTCGTGCTGCTGCTGAATCACGAAATGCCGCTTGCATTTCTGAGCGATTTTGATGAATGTATCACAGGCCATCTCTTGCACACCTAAAAAGGAAGCTTCGTAAGCAGGACATTCACGCTCATGCCCAAACCGATTTCACGGACCCTCATGAAGCTCATGCATAAACTCAAACAGCTTGTTCACGACCGTCTTCAAAAACTTCCAATGTGCCTTCAAGAACCGTGGGTATTGGCCAACAATATACATAATGTTGGACGCCACGATCGCCTTGTTATCTTTGCCTCGTTTCATTTCCGTGAGCCCCAAAAGTTCCTTGATGACAGTCACCAGAAACTTTTTTTCAACATCCTCGCTCATGGCTCCACTAATAGACCCGATCGACCAACAGAGTTTGTTCAAGTTGGTCCATGACCATTCCGATCCATCAATCTGTTTACATCTGTTAGGGTACAACGCATGCAAAATCATGGAAAACAGAGGAATAGGATGGGCTTGCCTGTTTTGCCAGCTTTTCTGACATGATTCGCTCCATGTCCTCCACATCCAAGTGGGTCAAATACACCAACACCTCACGCATACTCTTGTACAGCACAATGGTGTCACTCTCCTTTAGCGTCTCACGAACAACTTCACCCTCATCGTTCTCGACAACAATAACCTGCCAAAATCATACCTGTCAGTTCCAAAAATCGTTGACAGACGTTTCTGCGTGACTCACCTCCTCAGGTTTCACCATTTGCTCGATCATGATAACTCGAAGTCGAGATAGCATCTCGGCGTAAATGTTCTTTCTCAAGGGCAGATTCGGGGCAAAGGATGTGCGATTTATTCCAGAAACAGCACCGAGATTCAGTAAAGGCATGTCGACACTATGTGGCATTGCTTGTAGTTCATCGAAAAGCCCTGCAATCTACAAGGAAAAACCTGTGAGCCGTGTACATCAAAATAGTAGCTGCTGGCAGGCATACCAAGGTCGTCCAATATTCCAAACAAATCTTAAAGACCTCGCGGTCCTCAACCTCGGAAATCCGCAAAAGATATCGGTGTCCAAGCAAGAGATACTCTTTAGTAGGCCCATGTTGTCCCGCCGCAAATTCCAATGACTGTACAGTCCCACGTTAGTCGGTGCTTTGCGACATTTCATCCAGAACACACTAACCTTTAAATGTCTGCCCAAAAACGTCGTTAGAAAGAGTGACAAATTCTGAATAAACTGCTGCTCCGCATCCGAACTCGTTTCCCACGCTTTTGCTATATCTAAAAACCCAACTAGTGAGCACTCATCCGGTGTTTGTCCATCCGCTGAGCACGGGCATCTTACTCGTTTCTGGTGGAAGCACGCTCGGTATGGTAGCGATCACGTGGTTATACATGAGCACAAACTTTTCTTGATATTCCGCCCCCAATTGCAATCCGGCAATCTCGGTAAAGCATTTTAGAGTCACGTTGCGGAATGCCGGAACACCGAGAAACTGTACATTGGTTAAATACGTGGCTATCGACATGATTTGGAAATCATCTTGAGCTTACCCGACTTTGAAGGATATTTATGAGATTGGTGTCAAAAATGTAGCCAAGGTTCATCCAGCTGAGGAATCGTAGGAGTGTCTCCAATGTTGCAATGATCAAGCTGGGTTTCTGGGCCTTTTCCAGCACAACGTGACAGAGTTGGAAAATCTCTGCACACTCGCCCAGCATGGTATTTTTTAGGTTTTGTGTCTTTTTCGACGTCATTTGCTCCTCCGAAAAGTCGAAAATCTCCTCACTAAGCTGGTTAATATGGATGTTCCAAGAATACCCGATATTGTACCAAGACTCACCTCAACAGCTTTAGAATGTTCATTGTATTCTCGCAAAGAGCAAGATTGGTCTTACTCGAGTTTACAATTTCAGGAATAAAGGTAGGCCAGTTGTGAGGCCATTCGTGTTTTAGGATCTAAGGAGGTCATCAGTCTGACAATTCAGACCTTCAAGCACCAAAGTGTGTTTACCTGTACGAGGACCATGTTCAGCTTTGCCAGTACAAGTCTGTTCTTTTCTAATGCTTCATCCGTACTTGAATTCTTTACAATAAACGCGACAACAAAGTTTTGAATTCCTACGCGTGGACCATTCGTCAATACGTGGAAAAGATTTGAAGGTTTTGTATCCTTACCTCCTCGTTCTCCTTGGGGGAGCGCTTTCCACATCGTTTTGATCAGATTCTCCAATATTTGTAGAGCAAGGTACTATAGATGTATGAGTATCGACAGATAAACAGTAACGATACAGCAACATTGGTTGTTGGGCCGTACCTTTGCTTGCAATACTTGCGACCGCTCCAAGATAGCATCCACGCGCTTCCAAGCATCAGGATGTTGTCGAAATTGCTCCAAAATCATATTCGCCTGAGCTTGCTGCAAGTAGACCAAAGAAAAAAAGGGTTGGGCACAATCTCAACCTATTGGCGCATCGAGGTATACTCGTTCGCCCGGATCTCTAGTTTTCGTACCTCTGGTCCACCGAGGAACATTGTGTTCACCACGCGGTCAAACAGACCAATATCTAGGTCCGTCCCAAAGTCCAAAATTCCCTCCATAGTGTCAGCAAGTAGCGCAGTCAAACGTGGTGTCGTAGAAAAAGTCTGTGAGGTCGGGGGTGTTATGGGTGAAGGGGTGATGACTGGCAAAATGCACCGTAGGCGTCAAAAAAACTCGGCGTTCGTTCCTGTTTGACCCTGTTCACACAGTTTTATGCTTGCCTGCACGACAGGCCCGTCGCCGGTGAACGCTGTAAAACAAAGCGGATGCGTGGATGCGATCAGCGATGGATCGTTCCCTATGGCGAGCTTTTCAAATAATGTTGAAGTTTGTCCGGCACCAGGGGATAATTTTTACAGTCACACTAAAAGAGTCGCTGTGCCGTGTCATTAGAAAGCTGTGCCAGTTTTGTTGACTGTGCCACTCTCTGTCACGGGTTTCAGACATCTGCTTACGAATGCTGCCACGTAAACCTCTGCGTAAACCTCCAGCGACTGACAGCTTTTCAAGCTCCTCATGAGGCACAATTGGGGAAATCAGCAAGGAAAAACGTAAACAACAGGTCAAGGACGTCTCAGCAATCCCGACGACTCAAAACCACATCAGTATGAAAAGCCAGTGCCCACAACCCCAATCGTTCAACCATTTGCGTTGATAATTTTCCTCAAATGTAAACGAGATCTGTGGCCATCAACAAGAACAAGTAAAACATGTTTACCATCCGCTTTTGCGCATAATGAAGCGTCGTTGTCTTCATTTAAAAGCCATCGCACATTGTTACCAACCCAACCCAACCCACAGAATCCTTTTTGCAAAACGCACGCACATCACTGACTTCGACGCTCATCAAAATAGACCATTTACGCATGTTAACCAAACCATGGATGACACTCCCACGCACGACTCGACACAGGCTTGTAGAATGTGTGTATGCATTCTAATGATTCGATGTACAAGATTGGCAAAAACGTATGAATATGCGACGGATAAATGGGAAACAAACACCCTCATCGGAATGCACGAAAATCCCCTCTATTTATGGGTTTGCCCTTATATGACGTGCTCCAGGGTAATGATACAAGATTCCATTTTCGAATAAGTATTTTATGAGCAGAAAGTGAAAATGTGACAATGCGTAGAAAATTAAAGATCAGACGTTGTAAATTGAGGATCGAAAATTGACTAGTATGCAAAAACTGACACTATATTTTCAAGTAAAAACCATCCAGCTCCAAATACACACACACGCACACATACACACAGAAACGATACTAAATGTCACAAAAAAAAGGATCAGATACAAACTCTATGCAAACAACATTGTTAATAAAAAGTGTCCATTTTTCTGGCGACTTTTCCAATCTCTCGGCTCTCTCTCTATCTCGGCATTTAATACCTCGGCTGCGATGGCGTGTCATAGCCCTGATATGCAGTGTACGGCCCGTGACCAGGTGCATAGGCATCGTACCCAGCCGTAGAGTGAGGGGCCGCGGTTGCATAAGGCGGGGCATAAGCATAGTCATAGGGCACGTATGCTTCCTGTGGCTGGGCCGAGACAGGGGCGCCAAAGGGCGTGACACTGGGCGATTGGGAAACGTGAAGCGTGTCGTGAAGAAAGCGTTTGTCGCGGTCTTGAGTGCCGGGAACGGGACTCGTGGAAGGGGAAGAAGGTTGGGTAGGGGTGGGGCTGACCCCGGGTGCGTCCAAATCCGCGAGACGACCGCGAAAGCGTTTTGAGGGTTGAAGCCCCAGTTTGCGAAAGACAAAGATGCCAACACCGGCAATGACAATGGCAGCCCCACCGACCGACAAACCAATAATGACGGACGTGCTGCTGCTCTTTCTTGTCGTGTCTCCTGCCTCGCTATCAGGAGCGGGGACGCCTGTGGTCGTTGCCTTTGGATCACGCGTGTTTACGTTTCCCTGCCCATTCGGCCTATTTGTCACGGTGACAATAACGGTTGGAGCGCCATTTTCGCCTGTTCGAGTAATAACGACCGTCTCTGAAGGGGCATTGGTGATGACGGGGGACGGGGCGCTTGTTCGAGACGGTGTCGGAGCTTCTGATGTGGGGTCGGGTGAGGGTGAAGGAGACTGTGGGGACGACGTCGCGGAGGAGGATGAAGAGGGCGATGGCTGACTGGAAGGGGAGGCGGTTATAGGGTTACTGGTTGCAGAGGGAGCCTGACGTGCGTACAGCATGGGCACCCCTATTCTCCCGTGTATCTCGTGGGAGAGTTTCAAAAGGGCCGTCGCCTTTTCCTCCTCTTTGGCAGCGGTGCATAACCATGGGCACGACAAGAGGAGGAGGAGGAGGAGTGAAACGACGAATGACTTCATGATGGACTCAAAGGGCCTCTATCTGCATCCGCTTTAGAGTCCACAAAAGCGAAAAGAGTACCGATGTAAACGACAACGACGACGACGACAACGATGGGCGATGGCGACGGCAACAAGAAAAGAGGTGAAAAGTCCAAGTGTGAGAATTTCCCTCCTTTTCTGCCCGTATCCTCATTGTATTGTGAATAAAATGCATTGGAATGCGAGCGATAGCGAATTTTGTGTCCCCATTAAACCATTCAAAATCAAAATTCAGTCATTTGTGTCATTTGTGTGGTTTGAAACGGAGGGGCAAATGGTTTATCCCCCGTCCGCAAGGGTGAGCAAGATGCGAGCAGGACATGGGGGATATGCGCACAGGATAAGGGCATAGAATACGTGCGCTGGATGAAAGCGATGCATGGAATGCGTGGGATGAACAGACCGGGATGCGAGCGACAAAAGGCTATACCAGACCATCGAGACTTGCACTCATCCCTCCTCCAGTGTTGCTAAAACCTGCGCAAGGGAGCGCTATGGACGCATGCCGTATGCATAGCCGTATGCCTTGGAAGGTGTCTCGTCCTAGTGGAATGCCTACGGCAGCAGAAGCAATCTTGTGGGTCATGGCCCAATGGACAAACGGATGGGGACCTTCCGCTATCATTGCCCGTATGGCTACTATGGCAACATGATATCACATGATACTTATTCTCACTGGATTTCCCTCAATTGCATTCTTTCCATGCACAGCCACGATATCGCTTTTGTGAAACGCGCGTGCTGTGCCACCTATCAATATCACGTGATATTGCTTGAATGTGTCATTCGTCGCTGTGCTCGCGTTCGTTGTTTTCCTTGTAATTTGCACTTGTCGTCGTCGTCGTCGTTGTCATCATGAAAGTGGTTGCAGACTTTTGTCTCATTCCGTTGGGTGTGGGAACATCTGTATGTCCATCTTGCTATGCACTCGATTGGCAACACCTCACTCACACAAAATTCGCTCCCAGCTCACAAAGTATGTGGCCATTGTCCAGCAGACCCTCCAGGCCTCTTCCCACATCAAGTATCTCATGCACTCGTGTGGCACAAATATTGGTACGGAACATGCCATGCGATATATATATGCATGAGTGCCAGAGCATGAATTGGCATATCATCGTTTTGCTTTTTATTCATCTTGTATCTTTCGGATCTGATAGAGGGAGAGTGGGACCATGTCATGGAGGCCATCAAATCCTGCCATACCTCCCTTCACACTCGCCACGCAGTCCCTCGCATCCACACAACTGTTCGCATCGGAACCCGCATCGACAAGGATTCGTCCATTCAGGAGAAAATCGATCGAGTCAAAAGTGAACTACAGTCGTCGTCGTCGTCATCGTCATCGTAGCAGGTGTACATGTTGTGCCTGAATACAAATTGTCCCTTTTACTGACGAGACATGCCAGATACACTATGCATTTCAGTGCACTGCAGAGAGGGGACGACAATACTTGTATATTCAGTGCAACATCACTGCTCAAATTGCGTGTAAAAATCTTGTATAGCCTCCTTCTTTTCCTCTTGGCTGTTTGCGTCCGCAAATGCTTGGCACATGAAATTACTCCACTGCACGAAAAAGGCTTCAAACGACTCTGACACGGGTGCAACTGGTTCCTTGCCTTCCAAATCCCCATAGTACACATGTCCAAATGCCACCTTTGACTTTTTCGATGCATTGACAAGGCACACCCAAAACCCCATCTCCTGTCCGATAACATCCAATTCCTCATCATAGTCCATCTCAATCCTCACAAGACTTGATTCGGTCGGGTGAACGTCACCACCCACCACGGGAAAACCAAAATCCGCATCTGGAGACGCCTCCGTGTCGCGCGTCAGTAAAAGAAACTCTGTAATCCCTGCCGGAATGCGGACAAGGGGTCTCTTTTCCTCTGGCATCAAGTCCAGCAATTCCGAAAAGGCCTCTGACATATCATCGGGGTCTCGTACAGCTTTGATGGAGCCAAACTCGCCGGGAAACGCTGACCGCAACTGATCCAACGCTGACCGCAATTGGGTTTGAATCTCGGCGCGGGCACTCCGTATGAATGCATCTTGCTGCCCCCTGGGTACGTCATCAATCCCTGCATAGCCTACCAACGCCCTCCAGTCCAATTCATCCTCATCGTCGCTCATTATTAATTAGCAAAAAAACCCAAAAGGAAAAAAGCCCAAAACAATGTCCGT
The DNA here is from genome assembly GCA_006535965.1 of Spizellomyces sp. 'palustris'. NCBI lineage: Eukaryota > Fungi > Chytridiomycota > Chytridiomycetes > Spizellomycetales > Spizellomycetaceae > Spizellomyces > Spizellomyces sp. 'palustris'. The sequence goes on along the minus strand of QEAR01000056.1, from coordinate 55,331 downwards.
ATCACGTGGTTTCAGACTGCTTAGTAGCCCCTTTTGTGTGAAAAGAAAGGTGTGAAAGGAAGGGGAGGGCGGGACGGAAAACGGAATTTGTTAGTTTCTTCCATCTGGCCATTTGGTGGAAATTTGAACAACATTTCCATTGGAAACTGTCAACGACGTACGGACGATTCGCCACTCTTGACAACACTGTAATAACTGACCCTACGCACTCACACACGCATTTACGCCATTATCACCACCAACGGCACCCGTTTCTTGTTTGACTATGCCCGCAACTTATTTGCGAATAACGATAACACCACATCGGCCGGGGTCCTTGCCGGGGTACGACGGTGACCGGCGAGTCGAGTGGTCCATTGCCGAAGACGCCGTCTCCATTGCAGAGGCACAGCGCAAGACGAGGGATGCACTGAGGGTTTTGCGTGCGTTTTGGGAGGAAGGGGCTCCAGGTGGCTTGCGGTTTTCAGAGTTTGCCAAAACAGTATTGGCGGATGGTCCGAGCTCGCCAACGACACCTGTACCAACTACAAGAGGCAAGCTGGGTTCTAGCGAGGATGGGGATGATGACATGGGAGAGGATCAAATCGATTTGGTGGATCCACTAGCGGAAAAGCTCGTTCGTCACCCCAATGTCCTTCCCGCATTCCTCTCGGATCTCCGCGACTGGGATTCCTTTCGGTTATTATTGCGTCGGCATGGAGGCGAGGTGCCATTTGAAGGAAATGGCTCACCGGTGCAGGCCGTAACGTCTCGTGCTAACGCTGCCGGTGGTGACTCGAACACGGCCCTCGTGCAGTCCAACACGACAACCGATAATAGCAGCACGAGTGAACACTCGTCCTCGTCATCTCCACCCTTGACGCAACCACCCCCGGGCGCCACTTCGGTTCTGCTCTCAGCTCTTGCCACCCGCGAACGTCAATGGCAAGATGAGCGCGCTTCGCTCCATGCGGCTCTATGGGCCGCTGGAGAGCAGGTACGTACATTGGTAGCAACGCTCACGGATGCTCTGGAAAAAGTGGCCGCCATTTCGGATGGCGCAACCGACTGCCACTCGGTCCCGTCTCGTACGTCTAAAACAGTGCGATGGGACGATGTCGTTCTCAAACGCGAGGTCATACGCGAAAGTGCCGCACAGTGGGGTCTTGGCCCGTCAGATGGTAACCATTTGGACTGGAAGGAAGCAGAGTGGCTCAAGGAACTCGCTAAACAGGAGCAAATGGTTCGTTCCCGTGGAGACTCGGGCCCGGGCTTAAATTTCTCTCTTGAGGATATTTTGGCGGTCGTTAAAGCTGGAAGGCGACTGACCAATCATGGCGCTACGGATGAAAAGGACGGATATATGTATGTCACTGAACAAGACGATGACCACGACGAGGATGACGATACCGAAGAGGATATCGAGGATGACATGGTGGATGCTCGGCAAGCCCCTTTACCACAAGGCAACAGTGGACCGGCGGCATCCGTCATTGATCTCAACGGCCATGCTCAACAAGAACAACAACACGACGACGACGACGAAGACGACACAGAGTCCGAGGACGAAACCAATGCAGCCATGCTCACGGCTCGATTGGAACAACTCCGGAAATTGGCTGATCTGGCCGTCGCCAACGCGGCTGGATCTGCGGACTCGGAACCTGTTCAAGGGGCAGCACCTTCCGCCGAGCAAGTGCAAGACGCTGTCCATGTCCCAACGGCTGCCCCGTTACCTCCCATTGAAGAAGCGGAAGGCGAGCCCAACGACCCATCAGCCTCCTCTGAAGCACCCAAAGCCGACACGCCCATCCTCATTGCCTCTGGACGCCGCCCCCGCTCACGTCCCTCTCTAGACAGCCCACCCATCCTCATCGCGTCGGGACGCCGCGACCGCCCCGCCTCCACCGACTCCACCACCACCACTCCGCCTAAAATGGAACCAACCCCCCCTTCCACCCCTCCCCCGAGCGTCGTTGACACCCCCGCCCAACTCGTGACAAAACAAAGGGACGAACCCATCACGTTTTCGGAGGCTTTGGCGCTAGATAAACTTGCTCCTGTAGAAAAGAAGCGGACTTCGAGTTTGGTGAAACGGGTTTGGAGAAAGATGAGTGGGGAGTTTAAAGTCAAATAAGTCTTTTTGTAGATTTCGCAGGAAGGTTGATTTTTTTTTATATAATGTTGGTTAGCTTTTATTGTTGCCTATGTGTGTTTTGAGTTTTATTATGTTTCTTTTTTGGATTTAGCTTGTGAATTGTTTTTTTTTTCTCGAGTTTTTATTAATAATATTTGTCTTGTTCGTTATGTTTCCTTTTTGCATGTTTGAGCATTTTACTATGGTATTTTATGCACAATGAAAAACGAACCCGCTCCTCTTTTACTCCAATATTCCCTACATTTGCCAAAGCTATTCATTGACGTCCACCCACATCAGTATATACATGACCAAGCACCTGCAAAAGCACATTTTCTTGCAATTATGTTCACCAGACTCCTTCAACTTTTTGTATCATTCAAGGGGGGTGTACCAAAACAACAGTTCAATCAAAGTATTCCAATATCTTGGGCAAATTGTGTTTTTACTCACTTTTTAACCGCCATCCAATCTTTCAACAACACTTTACCACAAGCACACATCTCCGCATTCCGTCTCTTAGCCGGTAATGCCCAATACTCCAGTTCCATATTCCGTAACTTCTCCAGTGCATCACGTTCAACTTTTTTCTTTGTCTTTTCCCACACTTTAACGAAACCAGGGGACTTTTGTCCTGCTTTACGCGCTGCATCCAGGTTTTGGTCCAATAGCTGGTGGTAGTTGGTGTGGATGTGTACAATATGCATGTGATGCATGGTTTTGACGGCATCAGAGAGTGTAACATTGTTGATACCCTGAATGTAGTCATTGCACTTCCTTTGAATCATCTCGGAGGTCCAGATGGTAGGAATCAAGTTCCTTTGCAAGTTTTTCCCGTCGGGCTTGAATGCGGGCTTTAGTGTGCTCTTGTCTTGCTTTGTGGAGGTTGTGCATTTTCTTTTGCATTGCTGCAAGGCCTTTAGGACCGTTGTATTTGGCAAAAGCGTATGCGGCAATGTCAGAGTGCAAGTAGAGATGCATTGGGCGTGTGCTTCTGTACCGTGGGTTTCGACGTGGGACATAATAGAGATTGGATAGATCATTCTCAGTTAATATGTATTCTTTTTTGGCCTTGGTTTTTGGGATGGTTTGGTCTGGATGGCATTTTGCACAATGAGGTTTGCCGGTGAACTCTGAATACTCTTTTGTCGCCCCGCAAACCATGCAGGGGGTTTGCAAGATCTAGAATAAGCGGGTAAGAACCCCCATCTATCGCTCATTCCAGTACAGTTCAATTACCCTATTGTGTAGCTCAGCATTTATCCTTTCACTACGATCCAACCTCAGAACCCGCCTCTCTTGCCAAAACTTTCGCGGAGACAGTATTTGCCGCCACATTCGGCCTGTTTGAGACAGGCTTTTAGCATCAGTGGGATCAATCAACTCACATATCCTTTGCTTTAGCTCGAACGAGAGTCCTTATAAAGTAGCTGTTTCTGTCATGTGTATGTCTGCTTAACCCTCTGACGGCGTAACCACCTCCGTCGGACAAGTCTGATAGGTTGAGATGCTTTGGCATGGTATCTCATCCTCCATGACATCCTGTAGACTGCACATTGCTCGTTGTCTTGTCTTACGAGTGTCGGGGGATCGACAAATGGTTCGTTTGAAAAGACTACCCTTGGGAAGCTTTGAAGGGTCCTCCCTTACGTCATGCACAAAAGCCTAATGTGTTGACTCATATTCATTCTGCTCATATCAACCATTGTATGTGGTGCATTGCCTACACATGGACTGGTGAAAGCACCTTTAAGAGTCGCTCAAATTTACCGTCCTGGCTATAGATGGACCGTTTGCCGCGACTTGGGTTGCGGAACTCAGGGTATGGAAATGGACCCAGTTCCAGACCACTAAGAAACGAAGCAGACCGCTGTTGCGAACAAAGACTGCATAACGAGGAACAAGGAACACCCAATCTGGTCAAGCGAGCGAGATGCATGCCTTGCTTGGGCATCCCATGGAGAAGGGCGAGCCAGGGAGCGAGCAGTCTCGTCGGACGATATCACGTGTGTGCTTACGAGTCGCGTACACGTTACTGCGGAGTCTGGGTTCAGCAAGATCTGTACGTCTTCTAGCAACTTTACGCACATCGCCGGGGTCCCATCATGTTGGAGGGGTCGGTCCTTCCTCCTAAGGAGGTAGAGGATGCTGCAAATCCAACAACAGCTGGACATGTATCCATGTCACGATCCCCTTCACAATCGTCGCGACAACAACTCACTTCGTACCTCTCATCCGACCGCTCCGCATCTCCACCCATGCGACACACCAGTTCTGCTGCATTCCGAAAAAAGAGTTCTCCGTATGGTTACAAAACTGTTGAAGAGAGGAGGGCGGAAGAACGAGCCCATGCACTGGCGGCTCGATTGCATACTGTCGCCAGCAAGGGTGAAATACCACGCTTTGACGTCAGAAGAGTCATGGCGTTGCCAAAAAGACCGGGAAGTGGGGAACGACTGATGCCACTGGACAATCATTCAACCCATGGAGCTGCCAAGCCGGTGCCACCTGCTGCTGTAAGTATCTGCCAAATAAATGTCCTTCAGGACCAATCATTCAATGAGATCTTGTATTTCCACAGGCCCGCCCACGAGAAAGATCCGAAAGATCCGTACTAAGAGCCAAAAAGCCACTCGTCATACCCGCTAGCTCCGCGCGATCCCAATCCGGCAAACGGGCGTTACAGATGGCCTCTGAGCTCAAAGGTGTGAACGATATCCACATGCCTCACAAAGCGACTGAAGAGCCACTCAGTAGGCAGCCACTAGCATTTCGCGCACTCACACCTCCAGTTATTCCTCCCATCGGTACCAGTTCAAGAGACCAGCCCGATGTAAAACGCATTCGCATATCGGAACCAGGGAGACGAGAACAAGTTGAAATGGACAGAGTGGAATACCCAGCGTCGAAACCCGTTCTACAGCAGATAGATGAGGGTGTGGTGACAAAGCGAGCGACAAAGGACCTATTTGCCTTTATCCGTCATTTAGAGACGTGTCCTACCTCGAAAGAATTTGTTTATTTGAACGCGGTAAAACTGTCGGTAAAGCGGGGACAGCCGACTTTCAACCCCTATAATCTTGAGATTGTAGACTACGCCGATGTGGATAAAGACGGAGGATACTATACTATCAGTGCAGCGGTAAGACTTGCGACAGTACATCCTCGCCTCATTTTCGTTGCACCACTGACAATGGTTGGAACACTATCAGGGAGTAACGCACTTTGATCATCAAGGTCATGGTGATTTTACACCTCTGAATCAGTGGCTTCGAGAATACAAGCTTTTCCATAATCTATTACGCATCCCCTTTTTTGCAAGATATCGCCTGTGGAAGTGCTTCAGCCTCTGGCGCAGAACAGTTCTTCATACGAAAATCACGCAAAATCGTCGACAACTCGCGAAGAACCTGTTCCTAGTCCACCCGATTCTTCGATCAACCCTTTTGGAAATTCGGGTCAGATGCGTTGATGTGCTAACCAATAAGCGATTGGTTAAGCTACAAGAGCAGCACAGCTACGAACTAGTGGACTTTGTGAAGGAGCAAAAAGCTTGGGTTGAGGAGAGTGCGGACTCTTTGAAAGAGTGGGAGACTACCGTACGCCGACTGGTAGAGCAGGCTGGCGTGGCCTGTTTACGGGAGAAGGGCTTTGAGGTGGAATGGGAAGAGAATCACCCGGAAGAATCTGGGGATAGGCCTGATGAGTTGGCGCCCGTGTCGAGTAGCAGTCGGCCCACAAGTGCTCTAAAGAAAGCCATGGAGGAAAGTGAACCTCGAAAATTGACATACACGGAGCAAGCTGCTCGACGCACGGAATGTCGTCGTCTTCAACGTTTTGTCAAGCTCGCCGATTACATGATCGTCACAACCCTTCATATCCTGACCATTGAAAGTGTACGTGATCTTTTACGGTTCGTCCTCCGTGGATGCATGGATGAAGATGTGTTCGTTGATTCTTCCGGGAGCGGATCCATTGTGATCTCTGATCCTGGGATGCTCGGAGAAGGGCGCTTGTCAGAGTTACTGCAGAATGAGGACAATGGTCGTGCTCGACCTGGCTTGGAACGAACTGGCTCTGTCAGCGGTGCAGATGCATTTGGTATGGCTCCCAATGGTGGTGTCCAGGTTGGCGGTGTTGTTGTAGGCGAGGAGGTCGGAACAACGGAACTTGCCGATGCTGGGTTCGACGGCTTCTTTGGCATTTTGAGCCGGATTATTAAGGCTGCAATGCCAAAGTTAGAGTTGATTGAGGTTATTGAAGAACAAGGGCTCATGGCTGGAGGCACGAACATGATGGACGTAGACGAACTACTGGTTCCTGCCGATGGAGCTGGAAAAAAAGTTGGAGATACGAAAGCGGCAAGCAATAACTCCTCCAATCATGGAAAAGAGAAGGAGAAGGCCTCCTTTGTTCCGCTCTTCCGTACTGAGCTTCTCTTACAGCTTGCTGCCGCTGTGCGGAATCTCTACTTTGCACCCTCCCTCCCAGACTATCTTGCAGCGACTGACATCCTCTTCAAACTATATCTCAACACTGTTGAGAAGGTTTCTCTTCTCACAAATACAATATCTTACCTGGATCCTGCCAGCGTATCTGGCGGAGCTTACTCCTCCGTCCGAGGCTTGGAAGAGGCAGAGTACGGCGAAGGTCCTCAAATTACCGCAATCATAACAGAGGGTGCGTACTTTAGGGAAGTATGTGGCCGTATTCGCGGTGTCCTTGTGGGCATTTTCTCCAATGCGGCAAAGTGGATGAAAACTTGGGAGGAGGTTCGTGGAATGTGGGTTGAGAACGAAGAGTTTGAGGGGTTAAGGGCCTTGGAGGCTGCTGCCGGTCATGTAGCCGTTGTGCTGGCTACTGCCGGAAATCAACCTGTCGAGGGAGGGGTTGCGGCCGTGTTACTGGCCTCCTTGGCGAATACGGTCGAGCCGTCGAACCGAGAACAAGAGGAGAGCGAGGGCACGCAGACAGAAAAGCAATCGAGTATCCTCGAACTAGGATCAACGATTATCACTCGTCTGGACGGTACAACCTTCTCTCCAGTTGTTGACTTTTTCGAGCATCACCTCGCCAAATTCTCCTCTCAGCGTCAAACGATGGCGGCGATTCCAACCACCTCTGTGATCAACAACCTGCTTATTGACACCACGAAACTCAAAAGCATCCTTGTTCCGAGTCCAGAAAGATGCTTTGCGGAAGTGGCCAAAATCTTACCTGGTCTTGCGAGGGATAAGAATGAGTTGCTGTTGAACGAAGTTCAGACATGGGTTAGAATTCTCAATACGCAGCCTGGAAACGTTGAAGGCTTTGTCGAATACTTGGAATGGCTTGAGAAAGGTACTATACCATATTGCTCACATCATTCTAAATTAGTGAAATTCATCACTTGGACATTTCCGCTATAGTTAAGGACTCGATGCCCCTTGTGGAGCAACTCTACGATGAGGTAACACGCCTCTACAACTTGATGGATCAATACAAAATTGCAATTCAGCCGACCGACCTGGCATTGTACCAAACCTTGGGACCAACCCTTCGCCAATTGAAAGAAGCCGTCGATATGGCTTCCGACACGAAAGAAGAGAACATCAACAAATTCTCGGCGGAGCTTGATAAATCAATGGGAGACCTCATGACGGAAGTTTCAGAGATCCGCAATCGCGCACAAGACCCAATGGTACTCAATCCGGGCGCCAAGAGCGACATGGTCATCAAATTCTTGGAGGACTTACGAGGACAGTTGGAGAAGGTTGATGCTACAAAAGGGCGGTATGAAACATGGGGTGAGCTTTTCAAAGATGGCGGAAGTGTGGCGGCTATGAAGAAGGGCGCTGCGGCGGCCGCGGAGCCGGGAAGGGCGCCAGTTCCTGGTGTACCAACTAAAATGGGAGAGTTGGAGGAGACTAAGCATGAAGTGGAACTGAAAAGGACTCTCTGGATGAGTTTGAAGGACTGGGAGGTTATTACTCGGTAAGTGCTCGAGTTCACCCATGTAGTGCTTCACAGGGCGATAAATATAACATTGCAATGTCCCTTTTTCGTGCACCAGGTCTTGGAAAGAAGGGTCATTCGATATGCTGAACACGGAAGACATCAACAACCAGATCCAAGCTTACATCAAAACCGTCTATAATCTGGACAAGGGTCTCCCGCCCAACGAAGTCGTTCCTCGACTCAAAGCCATGGTTGATGAATATCGAAGCATGTATCCGACAATCGTTGACCTCCGCAATCCCGCCCTCAAGCCGCGACATTGGGAAAAGATTCAAGACGCCCTCGGAAAAGCACTGGTGAAAGACGAAACGTTCACCTTGGAGAGGCTGATGGACCTCCGCGTTTTTGATTTCAAAGACGAAATCAGTAATGTCTCGAGTCAGGCTGGTTCTGAAGCAGCCTTGGAAGAGATGTTGGGTAAAGTTGTCAAAAACTGGAACGAGGCCGAATTTATTGTTGCTTCCTATCGAGACGCCAAGGATGTGTTTATTCTAGGCACTGTCGATGATATACAGACATTGCTAGAGGACAGTCAGGTCACCATTGCAACAATCAAAGGATCACGGTTTATTGGGCCTATTCGCACAGAGGTGGATCGATGGGACAAGCAGCTTACCTTGTTTGCTGAAACACTGGATGCATGGTTGACGTGTCAACGGAACTGGCTCTATCTTGAGAGCATCTTTTCTGCTCCGGACATCCAACGCCAACTTCCCGATGAAGCCCGAATGTTTGCTCAAGTCGACCGTAGCTGGAAGGACACGATGCGAAAAGTCTATCGAAATCCCAATGCCATGAAATCAGGCACGACTCCCGGTCTATTGGAAACAATGGGGCAGAATAACGTCCTTTTAGATCAGATTCAGAAATGTCTCGAAGACTATTTGGAGAGCAAGCGGCTCCTGTTCCCCCGATTCTATTTCCTATCAAACGAAGAGCTCCTCGAAATCTTGTCTCAAACACGAAATCCACAGGCAGTTCAACCGCATCTTAGCAAGTGCTTTGACGCCATTAAATCCCTCGAATTCTCTTCATCGGATCCAAAGAGCATTGACATTGCCGCGATGGTCAGTCCCGAGGGTGAGCGCGTGCCATTCCTGAAGACAATCAAAGCCCGTGGTAACGTGGAGGCGTGGCTGGGAAGCGTGGAGGAAGGCATGGTAGCCGTTCTCCGACGGTTGATTAAACAGGCATTGGCAGAGTTTGAGGATTCCAAGCGCGGGGATTGGGTTAGAGAACATGTTGGTCAGGTAGTTCTGACGGGAAATCAGGTGCTGTGGTGTAGAGATGTCGGCGAATGTTTGAAGACAGCAGATCCGATCAAGAGTCTGGTGGCTTTCAAAGAAAAATGTGTCAGGGTAAGTGGGACACGCTACGAAATTCATTCGCAATCATTCGGTTGGCATATATAGCACTACGGTATCTAAAGCGTTCCTAACCGTATAGAATCTTGCCGGTGTGGCAGCCCTCGTCCGTGGAGACCTCACCCGCATCCAGCGGGGCATTCTCGGCGCACTCATCACTATGGATGTGCATAATCGCGACATTGTCCAAAGCCTCATTGACGCAAACGTGAGCGGTTTAGGGGACTTTGAATGGACCAAACAGCAACGCTACTATTGGGACATGGATTCGGACACTTGTCATGTGAAAATGTCGACATCAACTTTCATTTACGGATACGAATACCTGGGTTGTTCTCCGCGTCTCGTAATCACACCTTTGACCGACAGATGTTACCTTACCCTAACGGGAGCCATGCAGCTCAACCTCGGCGGTTCTCCTCTTGGTCCAGCTGGAACTGGCAAAACCGAGACTGTTAAAGACCTTGCCAAAGCCCTCGCCCGCCAATGTGTTGTCTACAACTGCTCAGATGGAATGGACTACAAGATGATGGGCAAAATGTTTGCCGGATTGGCTCAGTCGGGTGCTTGGTGTTGTTTTGATGAGTTCAACCGTATCGACATTGAGGTGCTCTCCGTTATTGCTCAGCAGCTTTTGACAATTAAGAATGCAAAGGATATGAAAGCGACGAGGTTTATGTTCGAGGGAAGGGAAATCAGATTAATCGACACTTGTACAGCATTTATTACTATGAATCCTGGGTATGCCGGACGTCAAGAGTTACCGGACAACTTGAAAGCGCTTTTCAGACCTATTGCAATGATGATTCCTGGTATGTTTATGGTGTCTAATCATAAGGTGCTGCATCAAGCGCTAATCTGCGGCTCCCTCTTAACAGATTACGGCCTTATTGCCGAAATCTTGCTCTTCTCGGAAGGATTTGAAAATGCGCGAGTTCTTGCCGGAAAAGTCGTAAACCTCTACAAACTCTGTTCTGAACAACTCTCCCAGCAAGATCATTACGATTTCGGCATGCGAGCCGTCAAATCCGTGCTCATCATGGCGGGTGCCCTCAAGCGTACCAATCCAGAACTCAGCGAAGAAATGGTTCTCATCCGTGCACTGCGGGATTCAAATCTTCCCAAATTTTTGGCTGAGGATATCGGCTTGTTCCGTGGTATCCTTTCTGATCTCTTTCCGGGTGTCTCCATCGTGGAGCAGGATTACGGTGCTCTAGTCGCAACGATCAAAGAAGTGATGATTGAAAAGAAGTTGGAGGTTGTGGACAACTTTGTGACGAGAATTTGCCAGCTGTTTGAAACGAATAAGATTCGGCATGGTGTTATGCTTGTTGGACCCACTGGAGGTGGAAAGACGACATGTTATCAGGTCTTGCAGGAAGCCTGTACTAGATTGCAGGAGAGAGGAGATGTACAATTCCAGGCTATCAAGACTTGGGTACTTAATCCAAAGGTATGCTCATGTCGTTTTTCCACGTCCCTATGTCATTTTTTTCATACCGTATAACAGTGCATCACAATGAATGAACTCTACGGAGAATTCAATCTCGCCACCATGGAATGGAAAGACGGTCTGATTGGCTCCATTTTCCGTCAACAAGTTCAGGACAACAGTGCCGACGAGAAGTGGACTGTTTGCGACGGACCCGTGGACGCACTTTGGATTGAGAACATGAACACTGTCCTAGACGACAATAAGCTCCTCACGTTGATCAATGGAGAGCGAATCAAGATGAATAATACTATGCACATGTTGTTCGAGGTGGCGGATTTGGCTGTTGCGTCTCCTGCGACGGTCAGTCGATGCGGCATGGTATACATGGATCCTACCAATCTCGGCTGGCGGGCCTTTGTTCAAAAGTGGCTGCGTGAGCTACCGGAGCATGTTGGAACAGAGCTCAAGGACATGCTGTGGAGTTACTGTGACACGTACATTGACAGGGGACTCCGCTTTGTACGAAAACAATGTACGGAGTACGTCAAATCCGTGGACCTAAATCTCGTGCAGTCTCTGTGTAAGCTTCTACAAACCTTCATTAACAAAAAGGAGGTTGATTTCTCGCAGGCTATTGGAGATTTGAAGTGCTTGTTTGGCCATTTGTTTGTATTTTGCTATGTATGGGCCCTGGGTGGGAACCTGGCAGATGGATTCCAGGACAACTTTGATACGTTTGTCCGAGACCATTTCGACGCAATCCCGATTCCGGATGTGCAGTTACCGTCTTCCAACAACATCTTTTGTTACTATGTCGACCTCAAGACCAAGTCATTTGCCCTTTGGGATGATTTGGTGCCGGCTTTCAAGTACGCACCCGATGTTCCTTATTTCCAAATGATGGTCCCGACGACGGATACAGTCAAGTACGAGTACTTTCTCGAAGCCCTCTTGTCAAATGGATACCCGACTTTGTTCACGGGTAACACCGGTGTTGGTAAATCCATTATTGTCCAAAATTTATTGAACAGGTGCTCGAAAGGATTCGGATGGGTCCCTGTGACGCTCAACTTTTCTGCCCAAACCAACAGCGCGCAGACGCAGCAGATTATGGAAATTAAGTTGGAGAAGAAACGAAAGAACATTTTGGGTGCACCCACAGGAGCGAGCAAGGTTGTCCTGTTTGTGGATGATTTGAACATGCCTAAGCTCGACACCTACGGCTCGCAGCCTCCTATCGAGCTCTTGCGGCAGTACATTGATTTCCACGGATTTTACGACCGAGAAAAACTCAGCTGGAAAATAGTCCAAGATGTGGAACTAGTGGCTGCTTGTGCGCCCCCTGGAGGCGGACGCAACAACGTCACACCCCGTCTTCTCCGTCACTTCAATCTATTCAACATTCCCGCGCCCAGCGAAATGTCGTTAGGAAAGATATTCCGATCTATTGTGGAAGGATTTCTCAAATCCGGCTTCACATCTGAAGTGCGAGGTGTGAGTGAAGCCATTGTGAACTCGTCCATAGAGATCTACCATCGAATGTGCACAGAGTTACTGCCTACACCCGCTAAATCGCATTATACGTTCAATCTCCGGGATCTATCGAGGGTTGTTCAGGGCGTGTTGCAGGCCCGCCCACAGGTGATTCAAGCCAAGATGGACATTGTGAAACTATTTTGTCACGAGTCCTCCCGGATCTTTCATGATAGGTTGATTGACGAGGCCGACAGATCCTACTTTAATCGCCTTCTCTCCGAACTGGTAGAAAAGAACTTTGGCGTGAGCATACCCAAAGAAACTTTTAGCCAGAAACCAATCATGTTTGGCGATTTTGGTAAGAGGGGTGTTCCCCCGGAAGAACGGCTCTACGTTGAGATGAGCGACATGAAGGCCATGAACACGCTGTTGGAAGAGTACCTAGAAGAATACAACGTGACAAACAACAAAGACGTTCGCTTGATCTTCTTTATGGACGCCAAGCAGCATATTACGAGGATATCCCGCATCATCCGACAACCCCGCGGCAACGCTTTGTTGGTCGGTGTCGGTGGAACGGGAAAGCAATCTTTGACCCGGTTGGCCTGTCACATATCCGATTACCAGTGCATTCAAATTGAATTAACGAGGACGTACGGACAGACAGAGTGGCGAGAAGATCTTAAGAAATTGTACCGATTAGCAGGTTTGGAAGGTAAAAACACTGTATTCCTCCTCTCAGACACCCAAATCAAGAGCGAAACCTTCTTGGAGGATGTGAACAACATTTTAAACTCGGGAGAAGTCCCGAACCTCTTTGAGTTTGACGAGCGTGAAAAGATTTTGGGCGAACTGCGGGCTGTAGCAAGAGATAAGGGCTTCCCCGAAGACCGAGACAGCGTATATCAGTTCTTCATCAACAGGGTGAGAGATAACCTTCACATTGTGTTTGCCACAAGTCCCGTAGGAGAAACCTTTCGGACACGTTGCAGAATGTTCCCTTCCCTTGTCAATTGCTGTACGATCGATTGGTTCGATGAGTGGCCCAAAGAGGCTCTCCTCTCAGTGTCGAAACGGTTCCTGGAGTTCGTGGATTTGGGCTCGGACCATATGAAAGAAAAGATTGCTGAAATGTGTGTCGAGATCCATGAGTCGGTTGGAGAGCTTGCGAAACGATTTTGGGCTGAACTCAGGAGACGGTACTACACCACCCCCACGTCCTACCTGGAACTCATCAACCTCTACATTGCCATGTTGCAGGAGAAAAGGAAAGAACTTGGGTCCTCTCGGGACAGGTTACGAAGCGGTCTAAATAAACTCCTCGAAACCAATGAGCTCGTCGCGAAAATGCAAGTCGAACTTGAACTTCTCGGCCCAGAGCTAAAGCAACGGGCAGCGGATACGGAGGCGCTCATGGTGAAGATTGGAAAAGACCAGGAAACAGCCGACGGTGTCCGGAAAGTCGTATCGGAAGAGGAAACCATAGTCCGGGCCAAAGCGACCGAAACAGAAGCCATCGCCGCGGAAGCCCAGCGGGATTTGGACGAAGCGTTGCCAGCTCTCAATGCGGCGTACAAGGCATTGGATTCACTAGACAAAAAAGATATTGCCGAGCTCAAGGTCTTTACCAAACCCCCCGAAGTGGTCTTAATGGTCATGGAAGCTATTTGCACGCTCTTCAAAGTCAAGCCCGATTGGGAAAGCTCCAAGAAGCTCTTATCGGACCCGCAATTCATGAGAAAGTTGCAGGAATACGACAAGGACAATATTCCCGAGTCCGTGTCCAAAAAACTCAAAAAGTACATCGAAAACCCGAATTTCACTCCCGAGGCCGTCGAAAAGGTGTCCAAGGCGTGTAAAAGCATGTCTATGTGGGCGATTGCTATGGACCTATATTCCAGAGTGTTCAAGGAAGTACAGCCTAAGCGACGGAGGCTAGAAGAAGCCCAAGCAGCTTTGGATGCCACGCGGGCTAAATTAGCAGAAAAAGCGGCAGCTCTTCAGGAAGTCGAATCCCAGCTCGAGAAACTCAAGGCAAAATACGAAGAATCCATCGCGAGCAAAAAGGAACTTGCAGAAAAAATGGAGGAAACGACTCGTCGGTTGGCTCGTGCCGGAAAACTGACCACAGCTTTAGCCGATGAACAAATTCGGTGGGCCGAATCTGTCGAGAAACTCAATCAGCAAATAGATGATTTGGTCGGGAATATTTTTCTTAGTGCGGCGTGTGTTGCTTACTTTGGCGCCTTTACATCTACCTTCCGTACTGAGCTTGTCACAGGGTGGATCAAGCGGTGTCAAGAGATTGGCATACCCGTCTCAACAAACTTCAATCTATTAGAGAACCTCGCTGATCCAGCTGTCGTCCGCGACTGGAATATTCAAGGCCTCCCAGCCGACCCTCTCTCGGTTGAAAATGGTATCCTTGTCACTCGGGGTCGACGATGGCCGCTCATGATTGATCCACAAGGGCAAGCAAATCGATGGATACGCGCCATGGAGGGAAACGACCTCAAGGTGATCAAACTGTCCGAACCAAAGTTTCTCCGATCCCTTGAAAACGCCGTGAGAACGGGGCAACCTGTTCTCATGGAAGATGTTGGCGAGCAGCTTGATCCAGCGCTTGAGCCTCTGCTGTTGAAGCAGACCGTTCGACAGGGAGGGAGATTGTTGATGAAGTTGGGGGATTCGTTTGTAGAGTACGATCGAAATTTCAAACTGTACATTACGACAAAACTCTCGAACCCGCATTACCTCCCCGAGGTTTGTATCAAGGTCACTATCATTAATTTCACTGTGACAAAGATTGGACTTGAGGGACAACTCTTGGCAGATGTCGTCCGGCTCGAACGGCCGGAGCTGGAGGAACAGCGCAACAACCTTATCGTAAATATCGCTACAGACCGCAAAGCTCTCAAAGACATCGAAGAACGGATCCTCAAGCTCCTGTTTAACTCTGAGGGGAACATTCTCGATGACGAAGAACTCATCAACACTCTCAACCAATCCAAAGTCACGTCCGCGGCCATCAAAGAGCGAGTCGCACAAGCCGAAGTCACGGAACGGGAGATCAACACTGCCCGAGAAAAATACCGACCCGTTGCAATTCGGGGGTCGGTGCTCTACTTTGTTGTCGCGGACTTGGCGGGCATCGATCCCATGTACCAGTTCTCGCTAAAGTATTTCAAGAACTTGTTTAGCGGTTGTATCCTCTCTTCGGAGAAATCTGAGGACCTCCCAACCCGAATCGGGATCCTATGCAAAAACGCAACATATAATACCTTTGCAAATGTCTCGCGCGGCTTGTTTGAACAGCACAAGATGATTTACGCGTTCATGATTTGCGTCGAGATTTTGCGGGAAAAGGGAGCCATTGATGATTTTGAGTGGAATTTCTTGTTGAGGGGTGGTGGTGGGTTGATGGTTGCCGGGGATATGCCACCCAAGCCCAACGTCCGCTGGCTATCTAATACGATGTGGGAGAATTTATGCGATTTAGCGAAATCGATACCCGATTTTGGGTACGCTATTGAGCATGTGCAAATGTATACGATGGACTGGGAGGCCATTGTTGAGTCGGATACACCGTACAGTGTGTCGGTTCCTGGGGACGATACAGGGCAATTAACAGATTTCCAGCGACTGCTGCTCATCAAGGTACTAAGAGAAGAAAAACTCGTTTCGGCCTGCGTGGAATTTGTCAAGCGAAACCTGGGTTCCGAGTTTATTGATATCCCACCCCTCGACCTCGCGGTCGCATTCAAGGATATCAACAACCGTACCCCATTCATTTTTATTCTGTCAACGGGGTCGGATCCTGTGTCCGCCTTGATGAAATTCGCGGCCTCAAAGGATATTAATATGCAGGACCGCTTGCATATGATTTCATTGGGACAGGGGCAGGGACCTATTGCCGAGCAATTGCTGCGAAAGGCCATTACGAATGGGGATTGGGTGTTTTTGCAGAATTGTCATTTGGCGGCTTCGTGGATGGGACGGTTGGAGAGTATAGTCAAAGAGTTTTCCAGCACGGACGCAACGGATATTCATGAGAATTTCCGAATGTTTTTATCGTCGATGCCTTCCAAAGTGTTTCCCATTGCCGTACTCCAAGATGGTGTAAAAGTGACCAACGAACCACCGAAAGGCCTTCGCGCGAACCTCGCAAGGAGCTTTGCAGATGTGTCGAGAGATTTGTTTGATGATAATCCACCACAAGGAGTCAAGTTCCGGAAACTCTTGTTTGGAATCACATTCTTTAATGCCGTTATTCATGAACGCAAAAAGTTTGGACCACTGGGATGGAACATTTTATACGATTGGTCGAATTCGGATTTAGAAGTTTCCATCGCCATTTTGAAAAACATGTTGTCGGAGCATCGGGGGATACCCTGGGAAGCTCTGTCATATCTGACCGGGGAAATCACTTTTGGAGGCAGAGTGACAGATGATTGGGATCGAAGAACACTGAGATCGATTTTGAATCGGTTTTACTGCCCCGCGATTTTGGACGACGGGTACAAGTTTTCGCCGTCGGGCGTCTACTATGCGCCGCCGGATGGTGATTTAGCGTCCTTTAGAGCGTATATTGAGCGATTGCCTTTTACGGAGGAGCCTTCCGTCTTTGGGATGCACGAAAACGCTGATATCAGTTTCCAAGTCCAAGAAACGCGCCGGTTGCTTCGTACAGTGTTGGAAGTCCAGCCGAGGGTGGTGTCAACTGTTGCCGGTGGAACGTCTAGCGAAGACATTGTAACGGGGATAGCCATGGCAATTTTAGAAGATTGGCCAGAAATTCTCGTCATTGATCTTCCACCCGAGACGGAAAAAGGACCTAAATCCGCATCAGCGCGGCCCCAATCGGCATTTACTGGCGAAGCCCCCAACCCCGTCCTACTCAACTTGTTCCAAAAAGACGAAACCGGCCGTATGCTGAATTCGCTGTCGACTGTCTTGGCGCAGGAATCTGTGCGGTTTAATAAATTGAATGGGATCGTGAGGAGTTCGTTGGAGAATTTGGTAAAGGCTGTCAAAGGTCTTGTTGTCATGAGTTTGGAATTGGAGTTGGTCTATAAGAGTTTGCTCAATAATGAGGTTTGTATTCATTTCATTCATCTTTGTTTTTACTTGAGCTAACGTATTCAATGCAGGTGCCAACTGCTTGGTCCGCGCACGCCTACCCCTCTCGCAAACCCCTCGCATCATGGGTAAAAGATTTCCACGCCCGAATTACCTTTCTCCGAAACTGGATGACCGAAGGCGAACCCACTTCGTTTTGGTTACCCGGTTTCTTTTTCCCACAAGGATTTTTAACGGGCGTATTACAGAACCATGCGCGCAAGTACAATATTCCGATTGATGCATTGAGTTTTTCGTACAAGGTTTCGGATTACGAAGGTGGGGATGGACGGGCTTTTGAGGAGGGGGAGGGTGTGCTCGTTCACGGATTGTTTGTGGAGGGGGCAAGATGGGATAGGGAAAAGAGATTATTGCAAGATTCGTTTCCCATGGAAATGTTTTCGGTATGTTGCGTGTTTTTCACTTCTTTAGTCTCGCAATTGCTGACCTTCCCCGTAGACCATGCCTCAAATACGTTTCACTCCTACTACCACCCCATCTCCAACCACCGGGTTCTATACCTGTCCCCTCTACAAAACATCCGCCCGAGCCGGCACCCTCAGCACCACGGGCCATTCCACCAATTTCGTCGTGGCTCTCTCGATTCCGTCCGATCGACCGCAAGATTACTGGATTTCAAAGGGTGTTGCATTGTTATGCCAGTTGAGTGAATAATGAGTAACGATCCTTTGTACTGTATATATGGAATAGATTTTATTCAAATGTTTAAACAAGTGTTTAAACGATGTACTTCATGACTAGTAACAAGCATAACAAGGTGCCGTAACGCGATGGAGAAAGTGTGGAAGAACGCAGAAATTCATAATCATAATTGGCCACAGACCGCACATATGTTGCCTTGCCCAGGATCTTAGGGTTGATAATAGGCTGCGCGCGCACTATCTACATCACACTCTTGTCTGCTTCTGCCAGAACTTGAGACAGTTTTCTCTCAGAGAGGACTGCACCTGCGCCTTATCTTCCTCTGTCATATTCACCTTTGACGCACGGGGGGAAGTAGCTGCTGCACCCATTATAAACCACGTCAATCAGCGTAAGATAGTGGGGAGTGTGGTCGTACCATACGGTATGTCCATTCCTAGAATGTGGACATGAAAACCAACCAAGATAATAAGCCATACAATCAAAAAAGTGATAAACAATAAGCGAATAAGCCCAAAATACTACTGCATCAAGTTGATAAAGATGCTGGTACTGCACCGTTTTCTTATTAATCAAATGGCAGTGGAAGGAACCCCATCTCCCATTCAATTCTTTCGTTCACTGTGCTCTACTTCTCTGGCGGTAGATTCTAAAAGGTTATTGCAGGAATTGAACTGATCGATAGCAAGCAGGCAAACGCAGAGCACAGCGACCGTAGGAATGTCCAGCTGCCCGCTATGACAGCTCTTGGTTTTTTTCTGGCACGGGTCTGATGGAAATCAACGCAGGAAATTTATTTCCCCATATAACTGATACTTGGGTTAGGGTTTTGTTTGAAGGGCGTAACTCGGATGGGGCTCACCTGCTGCCTTTTACCTTTTTTGTTGAACCAGTCTCCAGCACCTTGCGACTTCGTTGTAGAATGAAAATTCACCAAATTATTTGTACGGACCCTTTAAATATCACATTATATGACTAACCTTAGGATATGTATGTAGAGCCAACAATGCAAATGGCCATTTTCGCCTCTCGGTCCATGTGGATGAGCTTGCAAGAACGAGAGATCACTGTAAAACTGTCACCTGGAAAAGGACGTGATGTGCTATGCCACTTCAAGCAGCAGCACGACAAATGCAAAGAGAGACGTAAAGCGCTTTAAATTATGATGACACGCTTCTATTACCGAAAATATGCAGAATTTGAATTTAAAAAACAAGCGATGAATTCATTTCGATTGGGGAAGCAAAGACCTGGGGACGCCGCTTGCTAGGTCCCTGGTCATCATCCTCATCCTCATCTTCCCTCTTCCTCTTTATGCTTTCCCTGGGGCCTCCCATTTTAGGTCGCTTATTCCCTTCTCCACGACCTTCATCGATATCCTCCTGCTCTCCGTCTTCGCCCTCCCTTCTTCGTTTAGTTTGATTCTTCAGAGGAGATAGCGGAGGAGAGTGGTACTCGCCAAAAAATAATTCAAAGTCCCCTAGATTGAGCATATTAAGAACCAGACCATTTTCCCACAGATGCTCAAACACGTACCTGATTCCACACCAGTGGGATCGATATCGTTGATTGGTTCACTGTACCCTACGCCGCTCCACACATCATTCAAGGAGCTTTGACCAAACAGGCCCCCGAAATCTATCGCAAAGTCCGAATCTGGCACATCCCCACTGAATCCAAGATTGCCCTCAAAGACACCTCGCGCTTGCTCTCTGGCTTGCATCAAGACGGTCTGTTGGGGTTGAGTGACCGCGGCAGTACTATCTACGGCGCTCGCAGCTGGCACCGCGGGTGGTATAATGGGAGGTGTTTGGTGCTGAATTGGTGCGGCGACGGTAGAAGTGAGTAGGGGTGGTGCAGACGCATGGATACGCGGCACGAGCGTCGATGTGCCCGGTTGAATTTGCGGGTTAGCAACCTGCGGCACTGGTGTCCTAGAGACGGGCATGTTCCCTGTATGATGTTCGGCTTTCGGATGATCGGGATTAAGAAGCTCTGCTGGCGGACGCGTAGGTAACTGTTGAGGAGCAGTCGGGCCCTGGAGCGAAGTTTGGGACGCGATCGGAGGCTTACCAGAACTTGGCGGCCGCCGAACTTGCCGTGCCTTTTTGCCGCTCTGGCTTGAAATCGATGGACGGCGCTTTTGGGACCCAGTACCCTGTCCAATAGACGAACCGCCCACTTCCATAGGGGCATGCATTGGCTGCGATACTTGAATGATCGGAGACGCCGCAGGAAGCATAGCCGCAGGTAGAGGAGGTGGGATAGCCGCAGTCATGGCAGAGAGCATAGCGGCAGGTAGGACAGGAGCGACGGAGCGAGGGAGCGTAAGAGGTAGGGTGGGAGGGAGGGAGTGAGGTAGAGTAGCTGCCATGGCAGAGGGCATGTCTGGTGGCCGCTGTTGAGCACTTGGCCTCTTCTGAGGGCTAGCGCGTATTTGAGGAGGCCTGGTGGCCTGAATGTGCTGTTGCTGCGATTGTGGTTGGTGAGGTGATGTTGTAAGCTGGCTATGCGACTGGACAGCATTAGCGTTCGACATCTGCTGGGCCGACCGCTGCATGTCAATTGACTTCCGCAGGGTTTCTCCGCTTTGATACAAGCGCCGCAGATTTTGCAACAAAAGCTCAGCATTTGCTGGCGTCAGGTAATATGTGTCCGTAACGAATCCGTCCAACTGTCTGGTCCACATTGCTTTCTGTTTTAGATACGCAAAGGGAGTATATGAGCATTAATCCTTTGCAAAAGGAAAGGGGTGCACTGACCAGTTGCAGGGAGCGTTTTGCCTCCATGTTTTTACCATGGGTAGCAAACAATCCAATCAACGTATCTGCCTTTCGATACATGTTGTCCTGAGCTTCCAACTAGACACCATTGGCTGTGGGTTATTTTTTCTGTATCACATGCCATAAACACATCGCGTCTTACCTTGGAACGCACGAAAGCCTTCTCTTGTTCTGTTAAGGCGATTGGTTCCATACGGCAACTTTCTGCGGCTGCATTAGAGATGTCAGCAACCGGATGGCTGTGGTATGGAGAATTCGCCTTTACTCACCAATCTGCGGAGTTCCGGGCATGTTCGCCGACGGTGCACTGGCTCCTTGTCTAGCGGAAGCCGGTGGAGATGCCGCGGAAGACACGGCCGCCATACTAATGTTTGGCAAAGCGCTGGAGATGGCACTCGACCCGGCCATACCTGCGGCCAAGTGGACTTGATTGCCTGGAAACGGATGGGTCGCAGCATTTGACAACTGGGGTTGCAGCGATGCTCCAGAAGAAACAACTCCTCTTTGTAGCTGGGCGGATGCAGAATTGCTCAATGCTTGGGCCCTCTGCGCAGCCACCATTTGCGCCTGTGCTTGAGCCTCAGAGGCTTGTCGCATCTGTTGTTGATGCAACTGCACACGTTGCTGGTGTTGTTGCTGTTGCTGCTGCTGTTGATGTTGTTGCTGTTGCTGTTGCTGTTGTTGTTGCTGTTGCTGTTGCTGTTGCTGTTGATGCTGCTGCTGCTGCTGCTGCTGCTGTTGTTGTTATTTTAGCTGAAGACGCTGCTGCTGCTGTTGCATCTGCACTTGCTGCTGCCTTTGTTGCTGCTGTTGGTGCGCCGCTAGAGTCTGAACTGCACTCGGAGTAGGAACCGGAGGGCGCTGGACATTGCCTTCAGGTTGGGTCACGGGCCGGATTGCGGCTCGTGACCTTTCCTGTTCGACCTTTTTTTGCAGCAGACGTTCAGTGAATTCGGGAGGAATGTTGCGCTGACGGCACAGTTCCCTAAGCTGAGCCAAGGTGCTGGTGTTGACGAGGTGCATCAGCTTCGGATCACCAAACGGTTGGCTCATCTGCTGACCCGCCGCGCTCGTGTTAGGGAGGGCGGCGGTTGATGGCGGAACAAGTGGTGTAGATATCATTGACGTAGAAGAAGCCGGTTGGGACGGGGTACTAATGCCAACTGATTTGACATTGTGGTTACTGAGAATCTCGTTAATTTTTTGATTCATGGCATTCACATATTCGTCCTATTCGAGGGCGGTGGAAAATCATCAACTTACGCAAAATCCTATCATTGGGATCAGAGCATACATTACCTTGGTAAAAGCTCTCCGAAATACTCTTGTTTCATAATCGCTGGCCATGGCCTCAACTCTTTCAGCAGACTGAACTTTTGCTGATTGCAGTTGAGAAACAGCATGAATACTACGTGTAACCGTCAGAGATCATTGTTACTTCCTATTAGACATGAACAATGCGCGGCCGAAAGTTGATCACTTACAGTCTATCAATATATTCTTTCCTGAAGTTTGCAGCGGCTGTGAGCCTCCAATCACCTACTTGAAGTCCTTGCAGAGTCTGGGGTTGGGCTTTAGGTTGTACCTGGGAGGGTTGCTGCTGAACCACGTTTGGTGTCTGCACTTGTTGTTGGGAAGCCTGCTGTAGCGTCTTTTGTTGTGGCCTGGCTGGAAGACCCAATTGAGCGGCTAGCTCCAAAGGACCACCCAAGCGGACTTGTTGCGGTTGAACTGCTTGACCGGTTGGCTGTCTGGGCAACTGTTGTTGAACGGACTGTGATTGAGGCGGTAAATGATGGCTTTGCTGGACGTGCATAAGTTGCTGAGCTTGAGCCTGAGCTTGAGCCTGAGCCTGGGCTTGAGCCTGCTGCTGCTGAAATAGCAACGCTTGCTGGGCGTATACGGCCTGGGGTTGAAGATGGGATGGGAACTGCTGCTGAATGTTAGCGACCCCTTGAGGCGGACGCATCTGAAGAGTGGAAGGTGGCATAAACGCAGGTCGTTGCTGCTGTTGTTGTTGTTGTTGCTGCTGCTGCTGCTGCTGCTGTTGTTGCTGCTGTTGCTGCATCAGCTGGAACAGGTATAGTTGCTGTTCCGGGGGTATTTGTGCCGCCATAGGGAAGCCGGTAGGAAAGTTTGGGTTCATGTTCCTTATGAAAAACAGGCGATATAGGACGTGGTGGAAACTCAACGAAGAGATGGGATGCAGAGGGAGGGGATACCGAGTGGGGCTGTCTTATAGGAGATTTTTTCAAAGACCGCCGACTACGTCAACTTTGGGTATATTCATATTTTGCAGCAAATGCGGGTCTGGTCAAAAGGGAGCGCGTATCGCTTGCCTTCAAAACATGGACGATTGGAATGGCCAGTGCAAAGGCGCCACACTATGCGTAAGCAAAAACGCAATCAACAAACCCCGACGCTCAACAGCAAGATATGCACTTTTTTAGACACCTTTTTGCATGGAACTATTCATGACGAGCTTGTTACAAAGCTATTGTCGCCCTGCAGCAAATAGTGCTCTCTAGGAAGCTTTTTACCGCTGCATTCACTGATATAGGTGGATATCGACCAATCATTGAGGCATGCCTCGCACCTTGCAGGAGGCACGTTCGGGCCAAAGATGCAAACAAGTCCCATGGCCGTGTCGCGCTGCGTTATGAATGTCGTCATGCTAGTTTTCGTTCCATGCTCGAATTTCCAAAGTCTTGTGGAGTGCCGCGCCGAGGTATTCGTGTCTACCTGTCCAAAGGTGCTCCTGCTCAATGGGTGGACGGCGCCAATGTTGACCGCTTACACAGAAGTACCCGTGGTCTATCCGCGCACTACGGCATTGATCAGTGGCAACGAAAAGGTTGAAGATCTGAGTCAACCGGATTGTCGCTCCTAGAAATATGGCGATCCATGCACTCACGCCAGATGAGATCTGCACTCACGCAAGTTTCTACTTGCATCCACCAGATGTAGATACGAACATTTTCCATGGCCAGTTCCTTAAAAACTCAACACCATACCTCCAAGTCTAGTTTTAAAGGTCGTCAACTGACATTTGCACCTTCAGCAATGAACCTCTGTTGATGTTCCGTTTATTTTTTAACCCTTTCCAGTCATGCTTGCGTTCAAGCTCAGTTCTGTGCGGTGGTCAATGTGTATTTTGATCGGGTTGGTTACCAGCATGTCTAAGGTTAAAAAATGATATTTTGGGTTTCTGTTTCCCAATGTTACAGTTGTAAAATTTGTACATCCATCGATTAAGATCGACAATAAAATAACATGTACGCCTGACGATCTTTTTGTTCGCGCACGACATCGTCCGGTCGACATGGCGATATTTGTGCATCATCAAGGTGCAACCACTCGCCGGACTGTCGTTGCACATCGCACGTGTAATGGCCGCCCGCCGCCAAACGTCCATGATGGTATACGACCGCAAACAATCGGTATTCTAGGTATTGCGATGCTGCCCTCGCAGCTGGAGACATTATTTCTACAATCACACATCCCCGAGCTTTAGACTTCCATGACAAAATGTTACTGCCTTAAAGATATTTACCTGAAAGTATCTTGAGCGCCATCGGATACTCAACATGTTTATGCACTTTCTGGGTACCATTGATATTATCGTACACAAAACGCTTCAAATGCAAGATGAGAATCGGTGGCAAGCTCTCCAGATAGTTCTGTTTAACTGCGTCGCCCTGATGGTTCACTAGATTTAGTACTCAGGCGGTGGAGTTATATCATTCACAGTGCGTTGTGAACGTGCTCTTACTAACCCTGCTGCCCTTCGACGGAGAGGTGAAGCCTTCCAGAGTTTCAGCCGCTGTCAAATTAATTAATGTATCTTCAATCGTTCTCACGTTCGCTGGCTTTCAAATGATAGAGGAATCAGGACGAGTGCAACTACAGGCTTCCATCAAAAGCATATGCACACCGTGATATCCAGCTGAAGCGCCTGGAATGGTTGCATCGTGATTGAGTCTTTTCTGCCGGGGCATTTCAAGACGGATCGCATTCGTCCACCGAAAATTCGGGATATTGGAGATTCTACAATTTCGGTCTGGGAAGGATATGATTAGAAACAAGTTGCGCATTGGATAAGACTTCACGCGGCACCTACACTTCGAGTCACGAGCGTCTTATTGTTTCGCCCAACTTCTATCCAGCTGGAGTCGCCTTCTGGTGCGTGTCCATTGGCTCTCACAGGCCCATGGCCTTTTTGCAGAGACAGAAGCTCCTCATGTAACCCATCAAGTATGAAACCAAGAAACTCCTCTGCGTCTTCTTGCCGACCCTATATCCAGATAACCTCGGCAATTAGATTAAAGATACGTCGTCCTAGGCGCTACTATTGCCCACCTTGACAGATTCTATTTTTTTCAGAGCTCGAAGGGCGTCATAAACATATTCTGGAGCGAAGGCATCCTCATCATCTCCATCTGGTAAGTCCAATTGTCTTCCCGGTTCATCTTCTCGGAACTCGTTCAGAAATATCAGTCTGTGTACAAATATTGCATGTAAGTTGCAGTCGCAGTGAGTGATCGGGAGGGTCGCGGGGTACGTACATTGCACTCAAGAGGGACGATTTAGCTTTAAAATTATGCGTCAATTCTTTCGACAGCTTCTTGAACGAATTGTAGAACGGAGGACAGTGAACCAATGGCTGTAAGATAGCGTTCATGAAGCACATATTGCCGTTATTAATCAAGCCTCGGGGTCGTATGAGAGTGCCTTGATATGATACTGTCAAATCCTTCAGAACATCTTAAGGCAAAAGGTCATCTTAATTAGATATTAACCAGTCATATCCACAAGCCCGAGGATGGATGGTTATATGAATGTACTCACCTGCAGGGCTGCGTTTACTCCTCGACCCTTTTGGCAGAGTCTCCCGCGGCGGTACTCCATTAGGGGTTGTACCAGAATGCTTCTTCAAGAGGTCTGCCCAACTTTGATGAGCAGCTTTGACAGGCGACACAGTTTGCGTTTCAGTTTCTCTACTCGGTTCCGTTGGTGTCTCAGTCGGTGGCGCGCCTCTTTCTTGGTCTCGAGTGGCAACTTCCGCAGCTCCAGACTCCATATCTTTTTCTACGTCCACGTTCGGGTCCATCTGGACACCAGACTCTCCTACAGCAGGTGAGATGGGCTCAGCAGTATCGCCCTCCCTCATTATATGGCCATTTGCAAGATCGGAGCCGTCCGCCCTGGACGAGAGGCGTATGGTTGCCGAATTATTTGGCACGGATTGTAAATATGGCATACTTCCGTCCATCTCCTTCACCGATGGACGAGAGTACATAGTACCAATCGCCCCTTCAGCCGTACTGCGTTTTTCAGGGACTTGGCCACTTATAGATCTATGGTAAACTTCCTCTCTAACAGACTGAAAAGCAGTTGTGGAGTCGGCCGCGCCCGAGTTGACGATAGAATCCAAGTCTTTCGACGACGTACTAGTCATGCCAGAACTGGCTGGACCGATTACAACTGGTGAACTGAGTGCAGGATTCATGGACTGGTCCGGACTCCTGATAACAACTATGGACCCGAATACTATACTTGGCCGTTTCAGTGATACGTCCGGAGGAGACCATCGCGGCTAAACAGAAAGAAAGGTTGCAGAATGAGAAAGAGTGGTAGAGTTGAACAGGGACCCTTAGTCACCTACCTGGTACGGAACTAGAGATGATGCGTCGATCACTTTCGCAATATCCGCCGGACTCAAATCACCAAATCGGATGGAAGAAAACATATTCTGAGGAGAAATATAGAAGCGGAGACGTATAAGACTGATGCCGCCTAAGGTTCTTCTGTATTGCTTCATCACAGGACTGACCTTAACGCTCGGTTGTGGGCAGGAGTAAGTGCACAGATTCACCGTCGCCCCGGGCGAGGTGCAAGTCGCATTTTCCACCACCTTTCGGCGGACTTGTGAATTAACGACACTTATGTTCACTAAATAATCCGGCCAACGGAAATAAAGACGAATTCATGCGCCGGCTTAGGGAACTTTCCGGCTTTCCACCCTCCTGTACCAGAAACGATCGCAAACGGATCACTTCTCCGACCTGCGATCGACGAGCTCAGTAGCTGCTCGTTTATTGATTGTTCCGAGTAACGTCGGATGCGGGTATCGATTAAGCTCCCCTCAATGCCCCAATGAAGGTTTGTAAACAGCATGAAAAAGCCTTCACAGTTGCTTGATGGATTTAGTTGTGGCACAGCCACTCAATGAAAGTGACTGCACCGCTGATGGAGCTGAGTCATGAGCGCCAACCGTCGTTCCGCCCTTCCTCACCGACTCTGCTCCAAAAGCTCTCATCATGACACAACCATCGAGTTCAGCAGCGCTCGCCCCTTGCGAGTATAAGGTAAAGAACGCTTTAGGTGAACGCTTGCTCTCTGACTGCCTCTGTTTGACCTTTGTATATCAGACGGGTAGATCGCTAGGGCAAGGCAGCTATGCGACGGTCAAAGAAGCCGTCAAGGTAAGAATCTATGTATCAATCGATTAGGTGAGAGACGCAATTCAACACATTTACATCTGTTTCAAGATCAAGACGGGCGAAAAATACGCCGTCAAGGTGATCAGCAAACGGTTGATGCAGGGACGGGAACACATGATTTTGAACGAAATTGAGGTCTTGAAAAGAATATCAAAAGGGCATCCAAACATTGTAACCTTGTGGGATTGTAAGTACACCGGCTCTGGTCGTTGGTCTATTCATATAACTCCAGTATGATAAGAAATGTTTACGCTCTTAATTTTAGATTTTGAAACTCCAAATAATCGTGAGTGGCGACTGGGTGCCGTTGGCAACTACCGCTCGTGCTGATCATGTCTATGACAGTCTATCTTGTTATGGATCTTTGCACTGGTGGCGAGTTGTTTGATCGTATTTGCGAGAAGGGAAGCTTTTTCGAAGGTGATGCTGCCGAGATTGTACGCGTCGTTGTCGATGCCGTTGGGTATTTGCACGATCAATCTATAGTACATCGTGATATTAAGGTCAGTCTCAAAAGCGTTCTTGCGGTGCCATGCTCTGGGTCTAATCCTCCTATCAGCCCGAGAACCTGCTATTCAAGACTCAGGAATCACTCAGTGATCTGGTGATTGCCGATTTTGGTTTGTCAAAAATAATGGATCCGGACAAATTTGATAGCTTGATGACCACATGTGGGACACCTGGATATATGGCACCTGGTAGGCAATCTGTACAAGGGCGACCTGGGTGACGAGTATCTGACATGTTCTGTGCAGAGGTGATTCAGAAAAAAGGCCACGGGAAGCCGGTCGATCTCTGGTCCATTGGTGTCCTTGCATACTTTCTGTGAGTTGACTGATCCGGACCGGGAAATTTATGTATTCAAAGGAGTATTAACTTCGAATCGAACTGAAAGTTTGTGCGGCTATACACCCTTTGATTATGAAGCGCCTTCACAAGCAGATGAGCTGCAGAACATTCTCACTGGGAGTTACTCCTTTGCGGCAGAATACTGGTATGACGTCTCGGACATGGGTACGTAGTTTGAGTCCCTTTCGCAAACTTGTAGTTGCACCAGGGTACTCACACCTGTTTTC
This sequence comes from Spizellomyces sp. 'palustris', assembly GCA_006535965.1. NCBI lineage: Eukaryota > Fungi > Chytridiomycota > Chytridiomycetes > Spizellomycetales > Spizellomycetaceae > Spizellomyces > Spizellomyces sp. 'palustris'. The sequence goes on along the minus strand of QEAR01000056.1, from coordinate 26,800 downwards.
CGACTGCTGCCGTAGCCAAAGATTTCATCAGAAAGTTGCTGCTTGTGGATCCTCATGAGCGTATGACCGCACGACAGGCACTGGCCCACCCATGGCTCAGAATGTATCAGGCGCCAGCAGACCCTGAAACTCCTCAAACACCGAATGTTGACCTGCTCCCACACGTCCGCGAGCGGTTCAATGCGCGCCGGATGTTTCGTAGGGCAATCGACGTTGTGAAAGCCGTCAACAAGCTTGCGCACTCCCCACATGGGTCAGCGAACAATCTGACTCATCAAACCTTGGACGTCTCAGAGTACCGCCCTAGAGATGACGGCAATGGAGATTTACTGGTCATTCGCCGTGAATAGGCGGTTAAATATGTCCGACGCTTACGCATAATATATCATTAGTTTATGTCTATAACCATAAAGCTATGTTGATCAGACAGGAGCATTAATGACGTATACCTGTTCGTTTGGATCCCAGCACGGCAGCACATGTTCCACCTGATCAACCAGCTCGACGTATTCCAGGAAACTGCAGAAACTAGAGGACTTCAGTCATGCGTCTGCTCTGTGGCCATCACATGGAGTCTTGAACTCATTTCCATTGTAGTTTGTACAAAATCGACACACACATATATACACGTATCCCAATCCTTACAGGCAATGCACCATAAGCCCTCCTCCACCAGGTATCAACCTTCCCATTAAAGCAATGATGCCTCTTGACAGAATCCCACTCTTCAAAAACCTCCCTTTTACATCGAAATATGAAAGCGACTGAATGTCCATGTGGATCTCGTAAAGAGTTATCAACTCAAACTTCACAGTACCCCAACACTTCCCACTCCATAAGCAGAAGTCCCGCATAGAAGAGAGAACATGACTGTACGTACAGAAAATGACGATCAAAACGCAATTAATGCCACGCTGTCGAAGAGTAAAACGTACCGGGTACCCTCTTTACTAATGTGGAAATCAGGATTGAGACTTCGGGAGAATTAGGAACCCAGGCTTAGACGACGCAGAATAGGATCCCATCAAAATCACGGTACCTTTGCACATGGTCCACTAGTCGCATTAGTGTTTCGAAGTGACCTTCCAGAAACTCGGAGAACACCTATCATCATTCATCTTAGCTCCTCTGAAGAGTACCAATCTCTGAGCTTGTAATACCTGATTCAGTGCGTCTTCGGTGAAAAAAGTAGAAGTGATCAGACGAGACGTTGCAGGTGGCCAATAATATACGTGGATTCATTTCAACTCGCATACCATAAAATGTTTGCTCATTGCCGTCGATTTGCTTTCCAAACCTATCCAGGAAGATGTCAGCATTGTCGCCATACGTTGTCCAAATCTTATTAGGAACTCACAGATCATATTGTCGTCGGTTAAAAGGATCAGAGAGAGTCGAATAGGCGTTCGATAAACCTGAGTGTTGGAATGAACTCGCAGGTTGAGGCCGTGTCCAAGGGTACAAGCGACCTGCTGTTTGTTACATACGCTGAACTACAAAGTTTGCAGAGAATTCGATTAAGCCGAGCAAGGCACTCAAGCAACCGGAAGCCGCTTGAAATACGGAACTGAGTAGTTCCCGGCAGAACTCACAGGCTTCTTTTGCACGAGGGTGCTTAAGTCGGTCCGGATGGCATATCTGGTAAGTTCACATACAAAAACCGTGCGGTATCGCCGAAAGGTAGCAAAAACATCAGTGCTCCTAGATTTCTCTACACAGGTCTCTCCTCCGATGGTCTACAATGAGACAGGAAGAGTCAGTGACGTTCGTTACATACCTTGCTTCTGGACAGGTATCCTCTTCGAATCTGTTGTGGTGTTGCATTTTTCGACACTCCGATGCGTGCATAGAAGCACTCTTGATGCAGAATATCGGATATTATTTGCTCGTCCTCGTTGCTCAATGTCGTTGACACTGCCTCTGGCATGACGGCCCGCAGAACGTAACGGCCTGTTGAACGGCTCGCTTCCGTAACGTCAATCCGTGAGGTGGGAAGGGGAGGTGAGGGGCATGACAATGTCGTACAGTGACTGACAGATTGCTAGAGTCACCGTGCCACATAACGATGCTTTGCTTATTTCATTCTGTTTTTTCTTTTTGTTCTGTGAACGATCCCAAATTTATTCGGAATTAACAGTATCCATGTCTGGGCTCAAGAAACGTCGTGCAGAAGGTAACAAACGGCTGGAGTTAATCTTGTTCTAACTATATCTAACCTCTGGCATATGCACGTTTGTAGCCAAAAGTGGGGTTGGAAAGAAAACAAAGACAGGGAAGGCTTCTCAAGAAGCAGAAGAATACATAGAGGCAGTTGGGGAGACGATTCCAAGTAAGATTATGGGCATTTTCGTTTATCTATCTCGTCCACTTGACAAAGGAAACAGTGAGCTCATTGTGACTGTAACTAGTAGATCCAGTGTCAGGGGAAAACAGTCAGGAGGAGAGAGAAGGCATAACGGCGAGTGAAGTAGCATCCGAAAATGAAACCGACAATATTCTGGCAGCAGGTATTGCAGGAGCTGTCCATTGTCCATCCTACATGTCACATTGAAACTCATCGCTTGACCAGCAGAAAATACCGACTCGACTTATAGCTCTGACGATGAAGCCGCAGCGGCGGAAAGCTCTGATGATGAGTTCCAGACAAACCGTCCTCTGGTTCTACTATCCCCGGAGGATAAGGAGGCGCTGATAAAAAGAACGAGAAAGGGACAAGACATAACTCGTACATCAAAACCTGGCGTGGTCTACCTTGGGCGAATTCCACATGGATTTTATGAGAAAGAGATGAAGGCGTACTTTTCTCAATTTGGAGATGTTAAACGCTTACGCCTTTCCCGGAATAAGAAGGTAGCGTTGTGCTTTGTACGTCGCATGTGATACTCACTTGCTGAAAATGACCAATCTTAATTAGACTGGGAAATCGAAGCATTACGCATTTATAGAGTTTGCCTCGGAAGATACGGCGAAGATTGTCGCTGAGACGATGGATAATTATTTGCTGTTCAACCATTTGCTAAGATGTATGTGTGAGCCCGATATGCAGATATGGCATAATTGAGCTAAGGATAAGGTCCACTCTAGGCAAGTTCCTTCCAGAAGATCGTATACATCCTGAAACATGGAAAGGAGCGGACAAGAAGTTCAAAGTCATACCGCGCGCGAAATTGCAACGCGAAAAGCACAACAAGGTCAGTTTCCACAGATTGAAGCGTATTCAGCTCTTTAGTAACCATTTCAATGGACAGCCGCCTTCGAAGGAGACGCATGACCGGCAGGTGAAATCGTTACTGGAAAAAGAATCTAACAAGCGCGCGCGACTTCAAACGCTTGGTATTGATTACGACTTCCCGGGGTACTCGCATAACACTGCGGGTACCACCTCATCATGATCGACTCCTGAACCACACAGACGCCGACTCTATTTAAATGACAGATACTTGTCCATTGTCATGTTAATTGCACGTGTCTACATGTAGAAGTACAATTTGGTTGGAAACCATACAAAATGCTCGGACTCTCGTTGATAGCTCCTTCCTCTAAAGTCCCAAATCCTTACAAATCATATTTGCGCAGATAGGATGATAAAAGGTCCTGTTTTCTAGGAATGTTTTCTTGGCCAAAGCTGCTCCGTTTTTGCACTTGCCCAAAGCCCGGTACAACGGCCGCACAAACTTCATTCTCCCAACCTACGACGGAACCAACGTTCTTAATAGCTAGTTGTAATTGGCATGCGACGTTGCGATTCTTACTTCCGTGAGAAAACTGGTGACCTCTGGGAAGATGGTCTCGTACTCTGCATTCAGACACAACCATTGCCACCTGCACACCCCCTTTCCATCAGTACTGTGCATGAGAGCCAAAAGGTGACAGCACCACTTGCCGGAATCGGATCTCTGCATTAGTGACACTAGATAAGGCGTATATTTCGTCCATAGCTGCGAGAAGCTCGTGCGGAAAAGCAGATTTCAGTAGACACTTTTCGAGGAACATGACTTGTTAAGCAAAGAATGTTAGAAGCTGAGGGCAGATCCATGGCAAGGGCTTTGACTACGCACCTTTCTGATTGGAGTTGAACTTCTCAAATACCGATTTATCAAAGTGAGGCTGTTTGCCCCTGCATGCATCCCATTCGTCAGCGAGATCTTGGCAAACTTGAGCAAGTTCTTGGTTGAACTCGTTTTTCACTGGAGGCTAGATAGAAAAGATGTCAGCAGTGGCTGGCCAGAGTGCATTGATAATCACTACCGACCATGCCGGGCTCATGTAACCACGCGTTCCAATCAACTGTGTCCAAAAGAGCAATCTTTTCATCCCCATACGAGGTCCGATAAAATTCGTACAAGAACCGCTTAAAGTCATCAGTCGCAATCGACGTGTGGGCGAACTTCGTGACGTGGGCTATGAGAAGTCCACAGGTCCATGAGTCACTTCATGCTATGCGCAATTTGAGCCCGTGCTCTTTACCTTTAAGATAAGGCTCTGCCGCAAGAACACAACCATATGTGAATATCAGCAACTGTCGCGGCTGGCTTTAATGAATCCTCACCAAATACATCCGGGCCACCCAGCAGTCGTTCAAGGTAGAACAACAAGTTGAAACCCTTTTCTATGTATCTGTTCAGCATCAAATAATGGAATCGCTCTCATTCAAGATACATGCATACCATATGGAACCGAAGAGAATCTGTATCAATTATGAAAGGTTAACAACACTGATAAGGCCATGGAACACTCGTATGGGTATACTCACGCCTAATGGCCACCATATCCATTCATCGAAACGGAGACGATTCGGACGAGATGAGTAAAAGGACACAGTTCTGGATTCCGCTCGACGCTTACCTCGTCGGGATCTTCATCCCGTAAGCAGGGACACAAGCGCGTGAACTCCGGGCGCTTGATCTCCTCAAAATGCTCAACAGACTCCGAGAGAGCTTTCAACCCTATTATGGCATCGAACTCGAGAACAGGTTGCCCATGAAGGCGACCGGCGATCTTCCGTTCTATGAATACTGTAAATCCCTCATTTAACCAGAAGTGCTCCCAGTTTTGGGTCGTAACCAAGTTGCCCATCCAACTGTGAGCAATCTCATGAGCAACCACATCAACTAAGCTTCTGTCACCAGCCAAAAGAGTTGGGGTGACAAACGTAAGGCAGGGGTTCTCCATACCCCCATACCTGTTGAATAAAATCGCAACATATATTAATGCTAGACTACATAGTGAACGGAAGAAGAAAGATACAGACGGGAAGCTCGGAGGCAGCACAAGTAAGTCGTACAGGCCCCATTCATAAGGAGTGAGCTGGAAGGCGAAGGTTAAATTTAACGGCCTGCATGTACAAGGCGAGTAACACCGACCAGCTCTTCGCCCGTTTTAATGAACCGCTCAGTGTCGATGAATTCCCACGCGGCAGCATCGACGTTCTCAGGTTCACTCCACACTGTTGAGCGTGGTCCTATGGTTCGACCTTCGAGGTTTCCAACTGCTAGTGCGATAAGGTAGGACTTTTAAACAGAACTTGTCACTCCAGCTCCCATAGTTCAATGAATGTATTGCTGCACCTACCGGAACTCCCACATTCTGGGCAAAGCTATACACTTTCTGATCACCTACGGTGCGTTCACCGGTTCGCACAGCACTCATCAGCGCACGAAGATGCGAAGGGACGGCCACATCTGCCGACCACTTCAATTTGTTTCCAGGGGTATCCTGTCAGGCAATTATTAGCATATCTGTTTGAAAACCATGCAAAGGCTAGGTTTTGTATCCTGCCTAAATACATCCTGTGTGCGGATATAATGGAAAGCTCTACCTGACATGGCAACATGCTGCGAGCATGAATAGCCTTCAGAGGAACAGTTGAGTAAAGCAAATGTAGGATGAAGTTGATGCAGTAGCACACACCTGGCATTGAGAGAAAAGGTATGGATATTTCTTTCCCATGGTTTGGCTTCACGCAGGATCGTCAATATAATGGGCAGGACGTGATGGTCGCGGGGTTTACTACAGTTACCTTGGCTCTAGCCACTGAAGAGCAGTACATTTTTCTGTGGTTGCATATCCAATGCAGACCTTAACTTCCTCCTCGGCCCCAAGTGGCTTCTCGAAGTGGATAGTAAACTTGGACCCGAACTTTGGGTGATGATCCGCCACGCTGAACTGCCCGGACGTAAATTGGTGGGATTTTCAAATATACCGCAAGAAAGCTTCTCCAGTGTAAGTACCTTCAAAGGAACTCCATCAAGCAAAACACTCTGAATGTCGAGAAAGTTCGAGTCCAAGACCAACTCAGAGACATTGGGTTGAACTGTCCGTGCATGGTGCACGACTTGCCCACGTAAAATGCGACGATCGAAATCGGCCGTTAGTGTGAGGTGGGTATGCTTCACCACAATCTCATGTACGTTTGCAAACGAATTGGGATCCGTTGGACACGTCATGGCTTGAATAAAGGACCGTATGCCTTGTATCGTTTCCTTTTGGACAAGGACTTTAACGTTCTGCGATGCTGGTCCCATATCAATCACGTGGGCGCGGCAAAGGGAAATCATGGGCTTTGTCATGACCCATGAAGGTTCGACGTCAGACGTCCGGGGACTCCGAAAGATGAATACAACTGAGGCCGCCTCGGCTTAAATGGATTTGCATTGTCGATCCGCCATACAACGGTGTGCAAAGGCTCTGGCTGAGAGCTCTTTGCTGTTGCAATGTCAAAAGAATAGCAATAATATATGTGCTACAATCTGTCGAAAACAGACAAAGAGATCATGACCTCTTGTTCCGACCTGACAATCCATGAAGCCAGTTGAGGTCATGCAACTTCATGTTATGATATTGCATCGAAGCACTCTGTGTACACTTTTCCATCGCGTCGCTATTCATGTTCGGGACAAAGGGACGACTAATTGGTCCTGGTCCCCAAAACTCTATATAAACATGTGTAAGATATGCGAAATACAATAAAAATACAGTATATACAAAGAATATCAGCAGTCGCTCATTGCCCATGACGCAACTTCTTGGAGACTTTTGTTCGGTGCTTGGTTCTCGCAAACTCCTCTGCTTTCCGCTTTCGGTTTGTGCGTTTCATGTTGCCTTTTTGAAGTTTTCGCCGGGCTCGTGCTTCTGGATCCAGAACAGCCTGTACGCTCCTTTGCATTTTCCGTTCTTGCCTGACCGTCTGCACTCGGAAATGCACTTGATTGTAGACTTCCAGGTAATCTGCCGTACCGACCTGCCTTTGAATCAACTCCATGACCTCGTTTGCTAGTAGGCGAAGCTCGTCTGCGTTGAAACTATCTGGTGAGAAATCTCCACCGACGAACACTTAAGTAACCCAAAATCGCACCTGCATCGCTGCCTTTGGCTGTCTCGTCTTTGGACGTCCGGTACAACGTTGATACCATCGGAACAAGATATACTTTCAGATGCACCGATGGTATATACCTACTCATGGCCGCAAACCATTGAAAGACGCTACGACGCTGGTCAATAGAGTCACATTTAGTAAATTCGTGAATGCAGGAAATAATTCAAAATATTCGACTAACCAGAATAGGTCCCCGCTTCTTAGAAGCCTCAGCTCTAGCCAGGTACGACAACCTACGGCACAGCGCAAGTAGCAAATCACCATGTGAGGGTGCGTCATACGAGCTAGGAATCTGGTCCGCCAATATGGGTTCGCCCTCATGTGATGCGGTATCGTCCAATTCTTCCAGAGATTGTACCAGCCCTCTCACGGCGAAGTTGCCCTTGTCTAGCTCGTAGACGCACTTTCCAAGGAAAAATAGGTTTTTTACGACTTGCGTAGCAAGATCCGTCGTCAGCAAGTCAGAATCCAACTGAGCACAGAAAGAATTGCCTAGGTGTTTAAGGGATTCTTCACTGGCCAGGATGGTATGCGGACTTGCCACTGGAGAGTCGATCACCTTACGGGACATGATATCGATTTTATCAAACAAAAGGCCAAAAGAGCGGCTACAGGCAATTCGAACCCATTGGTGAGGATGTAGCAGAAGGCGGCGGATGTGTTGCCAGATTGGTTCGGTTGCAAGTGCATCCATGGTGTCGGGATATTGTACTATAACCTTAGAAAAGGTGTTCACGGTATAATACGCAATCTGCCAGGTGTGTCCTTCTTCAACTGGCCCTGTTTCTTCTTGTCCCTTGGTTGTCCCTTGCTGCTCGGCCACTTCGCGCAGCACTTTCTCCAAATGTGCCAGTAAAACTGGTGCCCATCTCTTTTGCTTTTCGCCAGAGGCTTCCACCATGAGTCCGGCAACCTGCGCGGCTGTGCGCTGCAGGTGTGGTTGCGTGTCCCGCTCGAACCATTTTTCCACAAGGATCTGCAATTTTGATACTCGATTTCCATCCAAACGAGCCGTCAGGGTAGAAAGGAGGGAGCCAGATATCTCCCTGCATTTTGCGGAATCGTCGTTGACTAGATTCATCACCAAGGCGACAAAGAGCATTTCCGCGTAATGAAATATCATTTCATCAGCCCCCTTATTGATCAGTAAGTTCAATACCTCGAGTACTGACTCGCGTCCGCTTTCGTGTTCGTATGCCAGATTTTTAACCAAGTAACCTAGCTGCTTGCGCAACCTATTTGGACCATGCGGGTAGTTCAAGAGGAATTGGAGATATGTCTGTCGACAAAGATCGCGAACTTGAGCACTTTGGCTTGTCACCATGCACTTCCGCACAATATCCATCAAATCATAGATCTCTTTGACAAGGAACTTCCGTCCCAGGATCGCACGGATGAGGGAGAATACCGTTGTCTGCCGATCGGGCACTTGTGTTTCTACATCGGGACGAATGACATCGAGTAGTGCAGCGATTTGACTTTGATCAATTGGCACATAGCTACAGTCCCGTATTATGGTGGTCAATAAGCGGAAGGCGGCCTGGACCAAGTCGGGATTCGTAGACAGGCTCCTGCTGACGATTTCAAACAGTCGCTTGAGAACGATCGGTATGGTTTCCTTCAGCTTCGGCAAGGGTGCTTTTGCAAGGATGGTCAAGATTCGCAATGCCTCAATGCTGACCGCACTACGTTTGGAATACAGCGAGCGGCCGACAAGTTCAAGCAATGGGTCTAACATGCTCAAGTGATGTTCGTTCCGAATGCTGACGCGTTCCGTTCGTAACGCTGTCAATAGGAGGGACAGCCCGAAGCTAACAAACATATGCGCATTTGCTTGAAAATACTTCAAAGGTTCGACGCAATCAGTCCGCTTCAGTTGAACGAGAAAATTTTGCACGACGGCAGCGCTTTCCCTCTTTGCCTGAGTTGGCATTTGGGATAAGGAAAGGCTCTCGGTCACAAGGTCGTGAATGAAGACCATCAAATCGGTCTCGCTCAAGCCCATGTTGCTGCTCAGACCGACTGCAAGCTTCCTCAAAACCTCTTCGAGTTTGCGTATCACTGGCGCACTGTCGGTTTCCAGCATGAGCTCCTTCAGCGGTAGCAGCAGAGCTCCAATCATATTGAAGCTTACTACTTGAGATATGAGCTCAAAAGAGTCAAAACTCTTCGTAACTTTGATCTCACGCATCTTTCCTCGAAGCTCCTCCACTTCTCTTTCCGCACCAACGTCACCAAAGATATCAGCCATGCAGATTCGGATAAGGTTTCCTACACACGCGTCCAACTGCCCCGCAGCAACAGTGGGAACCATGTTGGAAACTAGAGAGTGCACCGTAAAACCGAGGACATGAAGTTGATAACCTCTCGTAAGCGCCCCTTCGAGTTCTTTTAAGATGAAGGGCAAATACTCAGCACCCAAAACTTCAGCAATCTTAACCAGCGTGTCACGCGTTCGATCGCGAGCATCTTGCCCTCGACAGCGAAGAAATTGGCATAGTGTTGTAATCAGCTTAGGCAATTGAATCTGTATACTTTTTTCTGGAAGTTTCTGCAGTAATTTCGCAATAGCCAGAGCCAATGGGACTCGAACAGGTATCGTACTGTCGTCAACTGCCGCCAGGTAGCCTTGCAAATCCGGCAAGAGCCTTTGCATGACCGTGCTATGCACCCGTTCACTAAGCGAGATGTCTGGCATCTCACTACCCAATTTGTTCACCATGCCTTCCGCTCCTTCATGTGTCGGGTCCTCATCGATGTCAACATCAACATGATCATCCGCATCTTCGGGTACGGTCAACTCAACCGCACTTCCTTCACTGCTCATCGAATGATCACTCTTCCCTGAGATCTCGAAATGGAAATTATCCAGCACGCTGATGATGACCCGGTTTATCACTTTCTCAAGTGCCGGCTTGTGCGGTAGGGCGTTGAGAAACCGTTTCAGCAGTCCATAATAATGTCCCCAACTCAACGATCCCGCACATGCCGCAATAGTAGTAACCGCTTCATTGATCAGGTCATGATCTTGCACACGGTCAGATTCAAAAATAAAATGTACAACGATCGGAACAAATACATTAGCGATGTTCCCGACCGCCAAATGTCCCGCTCTACATTCATCGGCAAGGCGTCGCAACGCACGGATCCGTCGATGTATTTGCATGTGGTATATATTGCCGAAGAAACTAGCTTCCTCATCGCCGTCAGCCAAAAGACCCGCCATATCAGAGACATACGACAAGGATGGGAAAGAGCGCACAATTTGTCCCAACAGATTTAGGTACTCTTGCCGGATCAGCTCGACCTTCAGCTTGAACCCTCGGCGTATCCTCGGAAGTATAACGTGAATCAACAAGTTCATCCGCTCCGCACACTCTTCCGATGTGTCCCCATGCCGCTGTTCCGACGTTCGGACAATAAATTGGGATACGCAAAAACTGGCGCTAGTACGAATGGAGAACTCTCCAGGTTCCTGAATGTAAAACAGCAGGTTGTGCAAAATTGGTAGCCATTGCGTACAGCTCAGCGTGACGTAGAGAGATTGACTGATGCGTTCGAAGGCCTCGAAGCGTCGATCAAAGGCAGGTTCGTCAAGGCGGTTTGTGGAATATGCGTTTAGCCCTTGTATGAGTTCTGACACAAGGCCCAGACTAGCATCAAGCTTGACAAATTCCGAAAAGACTTTAAGTAATTGTTCGCGCGCTTCTCTACTCTCTAGCGTCCCAAACAGTTGGGATATGATCTTGAAGTAAATTGTGCCAGAGGGTGATGTTTCCCTCAACGCAGGTAATATGGACACGAAGTCGGAAAAAATCCGAAGGATTTCGACCTTGGTGGACTCCGGGACAGTCTTCGCGGGCCGTTTTAGGTAAGGTAGCATCATGTCCAGCAAATTGGAAGCCTGATCAGCATCCGTCACGTGCATGGATATCTGTGCCAGGATGCGAATCACCCGAGCGGGAATAGTGTTGCCAAGTAATCGTGTTGGCCCCTTGTCTTCAAAAAGGACAGAGAGTAAACAGCGGAGATTGAACAGCAGCACAGATAAACTCGGTTTTATGACATTCGCAGCCATGGAATCGGAGGGACACTCGTCATCCAATTGCAGAATTGATTCAACGATTCCCAACACGACATTCACGACCGTGGGTTGCACTTTCTTTGCGGAGAGGAGGGACAGAATGCTCGGGAATAGAAGTGGCGAATAATCGATCAAATAGGATGCATACTGTCGATGTTTCGACCATGTACTCAGAAGCTCAAGGAGTGAACTGGGCGCCTGCGTATTCTCAACACCGAATGCGGCAATCCGTTTGTTGATGAATGTCTGGAACATCGCCGGGATATACGGGCTGAAGTCAAAATCCAAATCCACCTCAAATAGCTCGTTTAGCCTACGGATTGCGAGAACACGAATCTCCTTCAGTTGCTTGTCGACATACGATTCCCCTGGATCCTCATTTGTCTCAATGGACAGGCTATTTCTTTTGCGGTCTTCCTCGAGAGCATTAGAAAAGTGGAGCAGGTATAGCAGGACTTTTAGTAGCTTCGGTAGGAAGGGGACCAGTAGATTCCTCAGTTGCTTAATGGCATCTTGAAGCAGATGCAGATAGCCAATTTTTCGCTTCATGTCCCTGAGCGACCCGTTCATTAAATCATCCGTCATCTGCAAAGGGGCCCCAGGGGTCGGTTCGGGAGTACAGAGGACGGCATCGAACGAGTCTAGCATCATGTCAAAGATGTGAGCGCGGTAGGATTCATCTAATCCAGCTAGAAACGCGAAAATCGCCGTTCGCCGGGCTCTTAACACCGTTGCAGAACTTCGACCTCGTTTACTGATGAGCTTGCCGTACAGAATGCGCACTAGAACTTGGGCTAAAGGCGCCTGATCCACATCTTTCACATTCGCATGAATGTCCTCCATATCCACCTTTGAAAGAGTGTCACGAAACTTATCATCCTCCGTAAGACATTTCAAAGCATCTTCCAAATATATGATCCCCGGCTGTTTCCAAGCGATTATACATTCGAGAGCCAATCTCTGTAGCCGATCATCCCCATGCGAAAGAAGCTGCAGGTAAACGTTGTACAACACATCCGCCTTATAAATACGGGAAGGTTGCCTAACTTTCGACATTACACCCAGGAAATCGATCACTCTCATTCGACATCCATCTCTGATCTCAACATGCGCTTGCTGACGCTCTGTGTCTGTTCCAATTGGTAGAGGTTGACGAGGTTGAATGGTGGTTTGACGACAATCCTCCACCTTTACTAGCGCGAGGAATATGGGAACAATCTGCTCAGAATGCTTCTCGACGGCTTGGGGCACACCAGAGAGAATGCCTATGAGAAGCGAATGATATTTCACCGGATCGAAACGATGGCTGGAAATGGTTACTAGATCTCTTAAGAATATGGACAGGCGGTCATCGATGTCAGTTTGTACGGCACGGACTGAGATAGTCCCGCCCGCGACATTCGTGTAGTTCACCGTAATGCCGGGCTGCGGAGTTTCGAGCGCCGGCGAAAGGTCTCCCTTGTTCTCCACGCCTGCCTGATCACACATCTTGATGTCTTTCCGCATCACGCAAGTTACATCCGCTCCTAGAAGCGTTTCATAATATGCTGACCAAAAAAGGTTCAGATCGCGTTGTCCAAGATTGCAGACGAGTTTAGTGGCTTCGGCCCAAAGAGGGGTGAATGGCACACTCAACATCACCAACGCATAGCGTAAGGGCACCTGCGCATACATAGCCGGCAGAGTACCAGACAGGGCTAGGGACTCGAGACGCCGGAAAAGGATGGTCTTTTCTCTAAGTGTCGCAATAGTGTTTGCAGTGCGTTCCACCTCCAAGCAAATCGCAAAAACAGGACAGGTTCCAGTATATGCGCTGTCCTTATTAGGTTCCAGAGGACACTGATCAAACGCACATAATATTCGTAAGGTATGTAGTCGAACTTCCCCGTTCAGAGACCCAATATCTTTACCAATAGTGGCAAGAACTCCTCCAAGATTAACGGTCGATAGGAGAGCGTGATCGCCCGACCGCTGAAGGATTTCTACAAAGTCACCCACCCCTTGCAGAGCTACAGCATTGTTGACCGCATAAGGCAGAAACGAAGTGATGACCACATCCCACGCGTCGCCTAAGCGATGAATGCCCCCACTCCGTGCAGCAGATTCAGATAGAGCACCGATAACATGGCCAGCCAACGCAGACATTACAGCGCGACTGGCAGGATCGGTCAAAGTGTCGCCAGAGAGAACGTCCACGAGCGATGCTATCAAAGCATTTAGAGCCTCAAAAACGTCCGCAAATGGTAGCGCAATGTATGGGATGGTTGAACATACGGCAGCAAGTAGGCCGAGATCTGAAGAAGCCTGATGCGATTCGTTCGCGATTTCTCGAAACTTAGCGTTCCAGCTTTCTCGCTCTCGCAATAAATCAATAATTGCCGGAGCGATATCAGACTCAGGCTTGCCTTCAACCTCATTTCTTGCTGATCGGAGGTAGCTCACATGAGGGCCAAAGCGAATGCGATTATCAGTCGTCTTGAAGGAATATGGAAGGGTTGCGATGTATTGATCGATTTTGCAGGAAAGGCTCGCTAAACACAGAATAAATTCTTTTGGATGGAGTGTCCATCTTCGTTGTATATATCTGGGGATACATGACATAAATATGAGACGTATGATGTGGACAACTGCGAATGTGTCACTTACGTCAACAAATACGGAAGGATGATTCTGGGGAAGTGCTCCCAATTCCGATGATGGAGCAAGTCGCAAAAATACAGGACGAGTACGAAGTCCTAAATAGTAGTTATCATAAGAATCAGGCACACGCTATTCAGAGTTCGATATGCAACCGTACATCAGTTGTAAAGAGGGTATTTAAAATATCTTTCCCACGGGTAAGCGCTTCTTCTATTGAAGAAATCAGCAAGCATTCGGCCAGCAGCTCAATAAAAGCTGTCTTTGTGTGGGATGGGCAGTCACAGGACGCCACGTATAGAAGTTGGCAAAGAGGGTTCAACGTCGTGTAGAGCGACTCTCGACCTGTGCAAGTCAGATCCGATAAGGCGATCAAGTTCCTTCATTTACGCAGCACTTCAATCAACCTACTGGTGACTTTTCTGCCATTGCGGAGAGCAACCCAGCTGCGGATCAACTGCATTATTTTGCTTAGTTGCATATAGATCGTCGCTGTTGGTGTCCCTGTCCTAATTTTTTCCATCCATAACTGCAACTCGCTTAACAACGTATCCCAAAGAGGGATCAGAGCCTCAGCTGCGGTATGATGCCCGACTAGTTCAAATAAGCGGTGCAGCATCCGGTACGCGGGGTCTGAGCCACCTGAACATTAGATAACTGAACAGTTTACAATGACAAAGATGCCTGAAATACCAGTGTCATCGAATCGTTCACTCAGTATTACCAAGAATAGCTGCCTCACCATTACCGGTGAACGGAAGTGGACGTTTCCGCCTACTTGCTGCAAGGACGCTAGGTGTGAGATACCATGCGTGGGTCGTGTCCCTCATGCGAAATACCTGCCTTTACAGCTTCGAAGAAAAGTGTGCTGATGCCATCCAGGAAAGGATCCTCAGGGGTCACTCTGAGGCGCTGGGTGATGTTCTCATATAGCAAGGCAGCAGATGCTCCTTGAACCTTTCGCACCAACGATCCGAAAGATTCTGCTGCAAAGCGCCGAATGTATTGTTTTGTGCTTCTTAACAATGGAACCATTAAGCTATTTTTCAAGTAGGCAGAGGAAGGAATTAATGACCGGCGCACCCGATGAACCACGCATGCGCACATACTCAAAAGTCGAAGACATATCATTTAGTAGATATTTGGATTGATATTTAACAAGGTACGCGAGAGTATTGAACAAGCACTGTAATGAAAGGTGACGCAAGTTAATATGATGGGGTCTCCTCTCTTGATGGCACCAGCGACATCAGAACTCACCTCGGTTAGTTTGATATCTGAGTTTTGAAGCAATCCAACAATGATTTCAAAAAGTGGACGGATATAAGGATGGAAGTCATCCTGCAGATCTCGAGCTAATGCAACAGTCAACCTGGAAAACGGCTCGAGATTAGTAGCATTGCTCCCACCGCAAGTAGGCACCCGTATACATACTCCAAAATCGGCTCGTACGCTAGACTGTCGGGTATTTGAAGATGTCGCATGATCAACGTCATCATCGCATCCTTATGATACAGTATTTGCACCAGTGACATGGACAAGGGCCGCACATCCCGGACAAAAGAATTGAAGTGTCCAGTACAGTTGACTTCCACCCATCGATCAAGAGCATCCTTAAAGAAAGAGCCATCCTCGTCCTGGTGGCAGTTGGCAGATGAGAAAACTGTATGACTTTCAATGTCCCCAGAACTAGCAGACATACCTCAATTGGACCATGTTGTCGGACACGGTGAGCGACGTCGATTTTCACCGTTTTGATACGATCATGAAACGATTGAAACTAAAACAGTTCAGGGTGAGGAATCGCTGATATTTCGGGAGATAAACTCGAGCTGGACGTACCCTAAAGCGGTTACTACCGTCGGTTGTATTAAGCTCTTTCACTGCGGGCTGCAGCATGGTGGATGTAATCGACGGGTAGGGCCAGGGGAATGGTGAATGCGCTCAATGACCGGAGGAGCCGGTCGCAAGGCTCCCTCTAGGTTAAGCTGCCCTTAATGTTATTACGCAAAAAGTGCCTGGACTGGGCAGCGAAGATCTACGTTGACGATCTCACGTAAGTCAAAAATAAAAAAATGATTACGTCCGCTTGCCCCACAGGCGGCTTAGCGCGTCTCCTATTAAGAGTTGAAGCCTACTCAACTGTATGGAACCCAAAAGTCGATGTAAACTTATTCCGAGACCGCCAGCAAACGAAGCACGGGAACGCACAGGGTTTACCTAGTAGGATCCGGCTACTAGCTATCGTGTGGCCACTGGATCAGCCATTTAGGTAGCTCGTATCGTGGCTTACCACCAAGCCATTACTTGCATTCTATGTTCGGACTTGCGTGAGCGGAGAAATGACAGCGGACAGCGCGAAATCCCCTCTTCGTAAACGGAGGCGTTCTCTTGGAGAAGATATTAATCATGAGGCCAAGTGGTACCGGATGTTACCTGACGATAACAGCGTTACTCCAGTACATTCATCCAACTTATCAGATCTGCTGGTATCTTGCACACTCACAGCATCCTGCTTGAACTTGTCATTTCCAACAGATGATGCATATAGGGAGCACTACCGTGAGGCCCATATGCTCCTGTGTTTTGTTTGCGGGCGTATTTTACCTACGGCATACTTGCTAGACGTTCATCTCCAGGAGATGCACGATAGTTTTTTCCAGGTTTTAGCCGTACAGCAAGATATGGTAGGTGACCCATATGACTCGTTGGCCGACAGCATGTTTCGTAACTCTTGGTTGTTAGTACCGGTGCCTGGTGGAGGGATGTACCACTGTGTCATCCACTGCACAATCCCGAAATCATCACCTCATTCATTCACATGCAGTTGATGAAGTGAGATCAAGTGAACTGGATTCCTTGCTTTCCCTGGTGGGGGCCGCAACTGTAGGGAGTTACGATACGTGCGCCTTAGACAATACGTAGAAGCCGCAGAGTATATCTGGATTACTTTTAAACATATTTAAATCGGTCAATTTTTGTACAGAATAAGCTGCAATATACAAGACTGCTATGACTGAGGGGAGCGCATCAGGGACTGGTTGATGGATTTGGCCACGCTAGAAAACAGTCGCTCAATTTCCGGAGCACACCGTATGAAGTTCGTATGATCCCAGAAATTGTAACGCGGGTTTCGGATCAGTTCGATAAACGTTATCAAAAGACCGTACGGATGTGGTCGGTTTACCACCAGCCTCTCAATCAGGACCCTTGAAGATAGAGATATCTCTTGTAAGACAATGGAATGCTACTCAGTGTCATATATCGATTCAATTACCTTGTTATTTGTTCCTGCACAATCTCCTGATTCGCCTCCGCAAACAGGTAGAGCAGCACACAACTGAAATAATGCGTGTGACTATTAGGGTAGCGAAGTTGATTGGCGATAGAACTGAAGAGCAAGTATCGACCTACGTAAAGATACACTTCTGAGTTAAACGCTGCAGCTTACCAGACGATGGGCACTTGCCTTACCTTCGGTGTCGAGATCCACCGCTAATTGCTGAAATATGTCCATGGGAGCACTGTGCGTTATGGGAGTGGAGCTTTGCGACTGCTTACTCTGGGTTTGCGTTATGGCTTGTACACCAACGTACAATACCAGCGCATTGATGGCGGCGACATTATAAGCAGAGTCCGGGAGGAGCAAGCGACTCCGCAAGTCCAGCAGAAACGTTACTGGCCCACGCGTCTTCAAATACACATCAATGTCTTGCTTGAAATTGTTCAGTAGCAAGCTGCTGGTGTAGTCGGACAGTACGTGCGGCGGCTGGTTGATTTCCGGTAGTAAATCGACTTTCAGATTCGGTGTAAAC
The DNA here is from genome assembly GCA_006535965.1 of Spizellomyces sp. 'palustris'. Lineage (NCBI taxonomy): Eukaryota > Fungi > Chytridiomycota > Chytridiomycetes > Spizellomycetales > Spizellomycetaceae > Spizellomyces > Spizellomyces sp. 'palustris'. The sequence goes on along the minus strand of QEAR01000056.1, from coordinate 8,889 downwards.
GGATCTGGCAGCCGCATATTTCTCGGAAAGGCACTAAGAATCAGATTCCGCAGTTGTATGCACGTATGGGGAATCACATCCACAAAGCTGAAATGATAGTCGCACAGAAATTCGGGGAAGTCGTGCAGTAAAACAAGCAAAATGCGCAAAGTTGCTCTGTACAAAAGCCGCGTGGTTTCCGACATTTCCACTTGTTTCAACAGCGGCCCGAGAAATTTAAACAGGTCGACCAAGAGCCGCTGGAAGAACGGCCAAAACTGATGAAGAAGAGAATGAGCCGTCTATTCGGTATGTGCACAAGCGGTGTCCAGCTACCTTTTGATTTTCAGCTAAAAGCAGTTTAGACATGAAAAAGCGGTGTGACACGAGCTGCAGCCACGAAAACGTGAATCCAGGCAGGAATGAAGGCTGTAAAGTATGGAATGTATTGCTGCATCGACCCATAAATGTAAACAGGCATTCTTTGCACCAGAGATGACAGTTACCCACGAATACGTACCTAACGGCCGACAGAATCTGAATGTAAATTGGTTGCAGATCGTGTTCAAACATGTTGAGATCGTTCAGCAGCGTGGAAAACAATCGGAAGAAGGGGCGTTGGTTGAAATGAGTACGCTGTTGCTCATGGGAGTGCACCAAGACCAACACGATAATCGAAAGAATCTTTGCCGTCAGATTCAGCCGCGCATGGTTGTTGTCAGCACCGGCGGGATCAACATGGAAGCGTACGAGGAGAACAATTAGCCGCGCAAAGGCGTCCACTGCTTGGAAAGGTAGTGCGGGTGGAATATCAGGGCTGGATTTTGACTTGATGTACGAATCAACGCATATTTCCGTGCAAACACGGAAGAATAGTGGTGAGATTGACTCGGCTTTCAAGATCCCTTGCTGTTGCAGCTGAAAAGCGACCTCTGAGAATAAGGACCTGCCCATCTACACAATTGGAAGCACCCTCGCGTACCTGTTGAATGAAGAACGCATGGGCTTTTTCGTTGGAAGCAGGATGATAAAACGTCCGGGTCCAGTCATGGAACAAAGCAGCCAGGTGCTCTCGAAGGCTTGCCGTTTCATTATCTTTTGCAGTCAAATCCTTAACGGAGAAAAGAGGCATATTACTCCTCCATGCCTCCAATTGTTGAACAATGCTGAATGAAGTGTGGTATCAGCAAACTCTTCTCTTAGCAATGGATGGGTTTCACAGAATAACTTACCCATCTGAAAGTTTCCCACGCATTGCCAATTTGTTTAGCATTTCGAGGCTGTTGAAGAAACCGCTCTGCAATGCTACTGGCTGATCGGCTTCTACAAACTTCTGCATCAAGTCCACGGTGAACTCAATGACAGGCGCGCGGCCACCGTCCATTAAGCGGGCCAGTTGCATATCAAGTTCAGAAACACTCAGAAGATTCGCTTGAACAATTGCGAGCGTTGCAGAAACATTGTACTTGCGCTGACCACTAATATGTTAATACGAACATAGAGCATGCTCGACGAAGCGCCTCTGGTTACCTCATCATCATGGTAGAGCAACCAATCTTTAATTTCTTTTGCTAACCGCTTGGAGACGTCACACAGCTTTTCCAGCAGATGCATATAGACCTCTCGTCCGATCGGTGAGTTGTTCTTATACAGTAGCTGGACAACTTTCTGTGCGAAAAGCAGTGCAATTTCATCTCGATTGAAAGAGTGCGATAGGAGCAACAGTATGTCACGCATTAAAATGCGAATTTTATGCTGTGCTGGAAGGGTAGCCAGTGTGGCAGTGGAGTTTTGAAGGACTTGTTGTTCTAAATCGGACATATAATGCTGAAGCGATACATACTTTAGTGTTAGAAATTACACCCGAACGTTGCGGCCTAAAAAAAGACGTCTCACCGCAAACTTTTCAACACATTGTTGTGTGGGTAATGCGCCCCTTGGTTCCTCAAATGCTCCTTCCCCTGAACCGGGAAGTACGGCCGAGACCGTGTCTGAGCGTGCTTCTGCCCGAGGTATTGCATGTCGAGTTGTCTTTTCGCCAAGTTCGGCGCCTGTATATGACAACATAGTATTGGTATTCTGTATTGAAATGCAAATGTTTGTCCAGTCCTTCAGCAGAAGGCCTACCAGGTGTGGGAGACATTTGCCGAGATACTCTAGAGAAGTCTTCGTATACACGGAACTACGCGAAGTTAGAAACAAACGCGCCAACCATAACATTGCACTGTGTAATAGTTTACCTGCTGCACATTAAGTCCGCCAATCTTTAGCCGCAGCGGCTCTGGTAGAGTGGAAGGATACCGGGAGGCTGCGTAAACAGCCATATCATAGTATGGTTGATTACTCCGCTTCATTCAAGAATTAGATCAGTCTCGCCTTGAAAAGGGGGAAGGATTTAACTCACCTCTCGATGTTTTCGTCGATTAACCAAAGATGTGGCTAACGCCTCGTCAATGTCAGGTAGTGCCTTCTCAGCGGCGGCTTTCTCTAACACGGAGCACGCGAGATCTAAATTGTCGGCTACAATAATGTACACGGCTTGCTCCGGCATCGTTTGCTGGTAATATCATTGACAATGTAAAGCCGGATTCGGTTGGTAACACAATGCCGAGCATCATATACCTCTGTGAAGCCATTCTGTACCAATAGACTACGGAGATGAGACATCATGCTCACCCGTAAGGGTTCACGAGATGAGACTGCAGCCAAGCTCCCTGTATATTATAGTTAGAGCTAGCACTCAACTCTGACACTGGTTGTACGTACCCGCGAGATTAGACACCATGAGATGTGCAGCCTTGCGCATTTTATTCTCATCCGGCTCTAAAGCAAAATCTTTGATAACGATTTCGCGAGTAGCGATCCCTGCGATAGTGACGCTTCGCTCGACAACAGGGGATATTATCTACACGAAGTCTAACTCAGCGACACAATTTACGGCCACGAATAAACAAAATATTGAACCTCTCTTATAGCGCGATCAATAGCGATGTGCACAATTCTCTTTAAGGATGGCTGCGCAGTAAAAATTGGCAAGTTGGGGTTAAAAGTGATGAAAGCTGCGAGATTCGGGATGCCGACCCCGTTTTCATCGGCTGGTGACAACAAGTGAGATGGCGTATAGAATGCGAGTTGACCGTAAGATGGACCTCACCAGGGGTTGTACTTGTAGCCAATGGCGTATGATTGGAGATTGAGAGCAGTGGTTGGTCAGACCCCAAAGCTGCTCCCAAGCCGCTGGTGAAAGGGGCCGAGTTCGGATCTACAGGGAAGGATCCTCCAAGTGTTCCGTTCCCCACAGCCCCCGTAGTTGAAAGGGTTGCAGTCAGAGGTTTGCCAATATTCTTAAATGCGTCGGTAGTAATGGTGGACTCTCTCTGTGGTCTATTGCGCAGTAGACTCGTCGGCTGAATGTCTGGATATTCCGAAGGTCAACTTCGCCGAAGCTACCATATACACGCAACAATTCAAACCTTTGACATCGAGCTTGATGTTTTTGCAAAGGACTTCGATCTCAAATTTCAAATTCAACTTCAGGTCGGCAAAATGATATAATTCAGCTAGCAGTTTCATGACGGCCATGAGCCACGGGTTGGGAGGTTTGAAGACTTTGCTGGCGTTGCACTGCTCGAGGACCTTGCATACAAAAGGTATAACCACTATCAAGCGCCCGCTGTCGTACCCCTCAAGTAGTAGATCCTAAAACCACCAGTCAATTTCATGTACAAGGCAGGAGGTCGCGCATAAATATTTCCTACTACCTTCACCGCCAAGTTTTTGTGCTTAATTGGCCTGTTTTTGCCAAGAGTGATACCTCCAAGCCATGTCCCAAGGTTTTTTAATAAGGAACGTTCTTGGGAAGATGTAACAGTCTTCTCCGAGTTCAGCAAGATGCGTATATTCGCAAATGTTTCGTGAAGAATGTGGCGGTAGAGACTCATGCTATCCAGTGCGTCCAAGAACGCGATGTACAATGAGTGGAAATTTGGTTCAATGCTAGCTCGCTTGACGACAATGTAGTGACTAAACCAGCGAAAATGGTGCTCCTTAAGAATATCTTTAATTTCAGTAACCTTTGCTTCAAGGTTCGCGAATGACACGTTATTGATTATAAAAAGAATTTTGTCCTGAGTGCCTTCGGTGGGAACTTCGAATTGATCGCGATTAGCGGCATCGAGGAGGGTATCCAGTCTTAACGCTGTGAAGACGGGTGCTTCGACAACTGCGCTCGCCCCTTCACTGCGGTCCAAAATATTCTTCGAGGTCAGGGCTAGATTTGCCTCTGCTGTCAGATGCTCGCTTTGCTGATCGACTCCACTGGTGTTTACTTGTCGTTGAAGAGTTTTGATATATTGCACCATTTCCGGGTGCGCCTGATAGAGATGGCCAATCTGTAGCAATAACGAACCGTATTGCGGCCACTCTCCAAGCCGCGCTTGAAACTGATTCAGTGCTTGAATACCAAATTTGAACAATCTAGATCCGACAGGTTGGCGAAGTGCATCCAAGACGTATCGAAGAGCCATGCCCAACGCCCTGGACGTAACTATCTGATTCTGAATCAGGGCGCCAAAGAGCAGACTAGTGATAGCAAGTTCCTTTTCAGGATATCGCGGAAAAAACTTGTACTCGTCGAAAAGATTGTGCACCATGCATTTGTAGATATCCTGCTCTCGCGGGGTCGCGGACGTTTTGAATCGTTGAAGGAGGTCGACGACTTGATTGATGGTAAGGTCGCCCTTGTAAATCTTCTCGTAGTATGAATTGGCCTCCTCTTCAACATCATCTGTGAATGTGTTCCCGTCAGCCAATGCACCATCCCCTGCAGAGGCCACATTGACTAAGCGAGGGTAGGTTTGAAGACAGGTGCCCGTCACTTCCTTTAAGAAATCGGAACTTGCTGGGGTCATTGTACTGCGGATATCCAAAAAATTATTGAGCTTTTTGCAACAATTGATAATCATGGCCATCTGCTGACCTGCTATGTGCATGCAAGACTCGCAGGAAAGTCGCCACAACGTCAACCGATAATGGAACAGACCGCTTAGGGTTTGATGCATCCATACGGGCACTTTGCGACGCTACTTTGTCATTCAAAAATTCCAAGCACGCAGTCACAAACACTTCGCCCTCATCTCGAATGTGATCCTGCAGCCATTTCTCCAAGTTAAGATAATCCCTCCGAGATGCGAGCGCAGCAAGGTCAATGGCAAAAGAAAATGGTTTGATTTCCAGAATCTGAGACAACGTCTGAAAAAAATAACCCTTGTATTAGCAGTATCCCAATAACCACACCCGCACAGTAAACAGCTTACTCTCATTTCCTGTGCGACGTCCAATATTCGTGACAGGGATGATGGATCCTTGGCATACAAGTGTAACAAGCCTGACGTTGACAAGCTTTGGTTTACTTGCCATAGCCGCGGGAGAACAAAACCAGAGTTTGGGTGTCCCGTGAGAAACAACATTACGAGTCCCGGCGTCATCTCCTTCATGATAGCATTCCAAGGAAACTGAGGAAGAAAAATGGGTATAACGGCATCAGATGATCCGCCTATTAAGGTATCACACTTACTGCCACTTGGGCAAAGCCCAGCAGAAGAAGCTCCGGTGATTGTTGGACTCCTTGTTCAAACAAAGCTTTCACATCTTCATACAAGGGTCCCTCTGACAACAGGATCAACGTTTCAATCAGCTCAACCGAATTGAATGCTTGGGTGGCTAAGGATGGTATAGCTGCTCGTGCCGAGTTCGATGCATCCAAGGCCACAACGCGCTTGAGTGTCGTCTGATTAAGACTGAAAAGCTCGGGTGTTGAGTGAATGGCCTGTCTTAAAAAGGATAGTTGTCCCTTATCATTGTTCCAACGACAGAAAAACGCCTTCACAGGAAACTGATAGATGTCCTACGTGATACCATCATTCAGAACGCTGTTAAATAACACGACGCTCTCTCCGACCAACCTTGAGATAAACCTTGGAAGCATTTAACAGTACAGCGAGCCCTTGGGAATCGGCGATATTGAAGTCCTTATGATCACACGCACGCATGACAACGTACCAATCGAGCTTCGGATTCTAGGGCAGCCGTTAGCCCTGCGTCCAGTCAATCCCCAAAATGGAACTTACCAAATCCGCCACGACTGAAGCGAAAACATCCACATCCCATGACGACATATGTTGAACTGCTAAATCAGCACCTTCAAAGATTGATGCCGCCAGACCTTGCGCAGCTGCGCTCTGTTCCAAATTTGAATGTGTCCTGACCATCATTATTAATACTCGTGCGACCTCCTCTTCGTTTAAGCTGGCAGATGAGGAAAACACATGATCCATGACACGCCTAAGGATTATAGACGAGCTCGTGGCACCATAACCAAGTTCCTCCATCAAATCTGCCAAGGATATCCCCGCACTGACTTGATGAGCGAGAGATTCCTCCGTGGAATCCATGCTGAAATAAGGGAGCAGCTAAGGTACATGCCCGCAGTGGCTCGTCGCTGCTTTACTTACCTTGGATCTTGTATCGAAAGGCGGTCGTCTGACCGGAAACTGCTCGATGCGACCGACAGGTCCAAACTGACCGCGGTATTCTCAATATTCCCAAGCCGATGAAGAACTCTCAAGCTGCGGAGCACTAATTGTCGATCGATGTCGTCGACGCCTTGTCGTTTTAGATGATCGACGGCTCCTACGGCAAGATCTGCAATGGACGATCTTATAGGCGACGCTGCTGTGACGAGCCAAGGAAAAAGCGTTTTAGACTCGGTTATTAGCATGGCTCCTGAGAGCACATGAGCAAAAGCATAAGCCTACAATCGACAGTTTCGCGCTCGTCCGCAATAAGCAGAGCGGCCGCAACCACGAATCGCTGAAGTACACTGAGATCAGAGGTCTCAAGGAGCGTTCGCCAAGTAGCTGGAGCAGAGGACGATTTAACGTTGATGGGTTTCCAACAATAGGGATCACTGGACGACGTGTTCAGGAAAGGAACCCCTTCGGAAAGGAAACTCAAAGAGCCCGCTTGCGATCGCAAAAACTAGGAAACGGTCGATAAATGCAACAGCGAAATGGTATAAGGACAGGTATTACTACCTTGTACAGCTCAGCGAACGTCAGCGCCCCTGGGAACAAGTGAGTCTTCGAGCAAAGGAATGCAAGCTGGCTGAGGACGACGTTCCTGGACGAAGTCGTGGGATAATCCAACAACACTAGGAAAAGAGAAACCAGTGGATAATCTGGATGCATTGGGCAAGAAGCCCTCACGTTGCGGCTTGCAAGAGACCGACAGGTGGAGGGCAATGAACGCCCACGAAGCAACAAGCGTAACCGCACAGAGGAGAGAGCGTTGGCCAGGTGTCCGTCTTGTAATCGCAATCAAGCGAGGAGAGCTTCCCCATTTATTTATCGTAACTGTGCCAACTTTCGCAATCAGTTTGAAGTGCTTCGAACCGCTTGGAATTACAAGCGATACAATGGCTGTGCCACATCCACATGATCAGACGCGTGGATAAATCACTTCATGACCTTTGGAATGGAATAGATCTTGATCGGACACACGGACACAGTTTGATGCAGGTATTTACAATGCTGTTGCAACATATGAGAATAAACTATCTGTGTTTTGAGCTGGGATTATTAGCCAAGTGCATGAGCTGTCCTATGGCAGTAATCTCACGCATTAAGCCAGCAACGGGTCACTGGATGTCACGCCACGTCACCCGCAGCTCTCATTTAAAGTGGTCCGGCGCCTATATACCTTCCATTTCAGACTTTTAATGCATACACATTGTTTGTCCCGTCAAACTGCTCCTGCAGTGCAAACCCCTCACATGCCTGTCGACATATAAACACACCGCCGAAAGTTGGGAATAGGTAAAACAGGTGCGGCCGATGCAATAGTGTTGATTTCAGAAGGATCGGAGCAAAACAGATGGAGCTATGGCCATTTTCATTCAAAGGACCAATTTTCAATATTTTTTGCAAGCCCCTCCCACACCCTTCTACATAAAAACCCACCGTCATAAGCTGGGAATGGGTAAAACAGGTGCACCCAATGCAATGTTGTAAATTTCAGAAGGATTGGAGCAAAACTGATGGAGATATGTCCATTTTTGTCACAGGTCTGTTTCTCATTGATTTTGAAGTATAATCTTCCATCACAACCTTATCAGATATGCACACTGCTGCTGGACTTCATCACTGGATGGATGCTAAACTCTCCTGACCTGAGAGAGTGCTGATCATTGTGTGCAAGTGTGAGAGCTGACTTTTATGAGATTGCTGATCAGGAGGAACAAACTGCCCTTTTCAACCTCCTTCTGCTCCATCCTGCTAGAGTTGAGCCACTGCCACTTCCCCCTGCCATATCCTGCCAGTGTGCCAAGACCAATGGTCATATTAATAGGTTCCTAGTGTATATTGGGGTGGTAAAAAAAAAGATGCCTATTCCTCTCTATGGATGATCCTGAATGTGGGAGTGCTGCCTATAGTTATAGTAGATATCTTGCCTCCCCTGACCTATCCTCCAGCTCATCATCCATCAGGCTCCCATTGAGCTTAATGCTAGCTTTGTTATCAGGCTTTTTGACAGTTATTGCCATGCAGAGAGCAAGCTTAACTTGATGACATTCTTGTTACCCATCTCCTATGTCCTGTGCAGATACCAGTACAAGGACAAACTTACAGTGATACTAGAACTAAGCTGTTAGAAAGCATGAATAGGAATTAGATGAAGAAGAAACCACAGCTTAATACATTCCTTACTGTTGAGATTCAATCATAAATGACGACACATGATCTGTAAATCATGTGAGATCATGCTTGAATGTCATTTAGCAGTTCACATCTGATTTGGCTAAGTCAGAACGTGAGGGAATGGACTTAGAGTAATCAGAATGATTACAGACAC